>JBBPKO010000621.1:0-16241 GCA_038089295.1 Xerocomus amazonicus
ATGATAACAATCAATGCCTAGAAGGAAAAATGGTGTCCATCGATAAGGGGAGATCAGAACAAGATAACACTGATAAAAGCAATCATAGAGGAGCGAAGGTGAAAAGTGAGAGAAAAGTGAGAGAAACATAACAAAGGGTATGTATAGAATAGGCTAACTCAGGGAGAGAAGCATACAGTAAGTCAAACAGGAATGACCTGATGGGGAATAGAGCAAGGGGTATCCTATGGGTCAATGGTAAAGCTACAATAGAACACAGGGCAAGGGCTTACTGGTCCGGGACATAAGATGAGAGACATATGAATGAGGATATGCATAGGGGTCCTGCCACAAGGACTGACAAGTGGAGTATGGGAGCAGCCAGGAGGATATATATGGCTACCAGTGGGGTAGGACAGGTGAAGGATAGGGCATAGATGATGAGCAATAAACGATAGATCATGCCAAGATTGAGCACTTGGTGTAATGATATAGAGAAATGTAACATTAGCTCTGTCTTTAGATTTCAAGCACTAGCTCGAAGAACTCTAAAATAAAAAACTAAAACCTACAAGTCATGCTCTGAAGGGGATAGGAGGGTAACAACTTTGAGTTTGTCAAGAGAATCAGTTTCATCAAGGATGAAGGGGAAGAGGTCATCAGGAACAACAGAAGGGGAGGAAGACAACATTCCAGAGAACAAAATAGCATAGCAAGGATGATAGAATAGCTTTTCCCAAAAGGCATGAGCAAAGGCAGACATTTCCAACATTGGAATGAGAGGAGGATGCCAAATGTGGGTACAAGGAGAGAGTTGAGAGAGTCTAGGAAGGCGACACTCAAATGGAGAGCAGAAATGTTCTTCTCAGAGAGCATCAAGAGCTAAGAGAGAACAGGCCCAAAAGAACTCCAGACAATGGAGACAGCTATGGATATGCCAGATGGTGCCATAGAGACAAACACGAGAGATTGAGAAGAACTTGTGGGGATTCAGTTGAGAGGAATAAAGATGTACTGGAATGTCATGGATAAAGGGAAAGTGACAACAGTTAAGAATGTGAGTATGAATAGACAGAGATGTAATGGAGAACAACATAGGATGAGCATGATATTGTTGATTGCATAGAGTGGTCCTATAAAAACCATCAGGGCAAAGGGGAGAACAACAAGGAGCAATCGGTGCTAATTCATAGAAGACAAAAATAAAACCATGGAGTGTAGAGAAAATAGAGATCTTGAGAGAAGTCCATTTTGTGGAAGGCAGGTATCCTATAGATCAGGAGTGCAATACTTCTATCAGTAGAGTCTGTCAAATTGGAGAAAGAATGGAGAGTGTGGAGAATGTATGGGAATGCATAGAGCCAGAGGAGGGTAGAGGTAATTCTCGACCATACCTCAGAGCTAGGAGAGAGGGGGAAGGAAACAGTTTTACTTCATGTAGGAAGACTATCCAGAGAGTTCATAATAGATGGGCTTGCCAGGCCTAATCCAACAAGTGGAGAGAAGAGTGAAGAGAAGAGGTGCCAACCCAACTCAACCTCTAAGAGAACTGTAGATGACCACCAGCAAAGGTGTCATCATTTAGAGAGAACATAGTTTAGAGTCATGTCAGACCATACCACAACCATTAGACAGTTTCAACTCCTACCCAGGAGGTCTGCTCGACCATTGGAGGAGCAGAGACAGTAGTTTAAAGTCTTACTTAGAGCTTCCAAAACCTAGCAATACTAGGGAGTGAGATAGTTTACCATCATGCTGGGGACATTCACAAAACCCAGCCAGACTGAGGAGGAGAGAGACAAGTGGAAGGGAGTGAAGGAGTGGCAGGTCATTGGGAAGGAGAGGAAAAGGAGAGGAAAACAAGGAACAGTACCCTCTGGACAAGACTGGAGGCACTGACAACAGGAAGTACATTAGAAGTCTCCCAGACAGACAGAAAGGGGAGAGAGTAGAGGAGATGAGAAGGATGGGGAAAGAGACAATAAGTCTATGAACCACAGAGAGGACAGCCCAGCAAGATGAGGAAGAACAGGGGAAGGCAAGGATGGCAGGGAAGGAGGAGAGAGACCCAAAATGCAAAGGGAGCAGAGGGATAATGGAGAGAAAAGAGAAAGGGATAGGGATGGGGAGGAACATACCCACAATGAGAGAGGAACATCTGTAAAGAGGAGAAAGGCTGTCCAGCAGTCAGTGCAAGACAGGTGGAAATCCTGGGTATCGCAAAGATAGGCCAAATAACAATCAGGTGGGAATGGAGACAGTGGCAGTAGTGGGAAGAAGGCAAGATCAGTGAGGAACACGTCAAACTGATCAGCTAGGAAAGGGTCTAGTGGGGGAGAAGGGAAGACTGGCGAAGAAGCAAGGAAGGCGTCATCAGTGATGTCATCACTCCAAAGAAAACAGACAGGGAGAACTGGCAACCAGGGTGGAGAAACAGAGGAGAGAGCCAGAGAAGAACAATAGGAGGGTGACGGGGTAGCCAAAGGCGATAAGGTGACCATCAACAGGAGGGGAACAAGATGGGGAGAAAGCACTGGAGACGAGGTGAGTGGCTCAAGGGGTATATCAAGAAGAGAAGGCACAGACAGTGCCAGCGAGGAGAGTAAAGCAGTGTGAATAGCTGTGAGACAAGGACAACATGGGATGATAGAATAAAGAGCCTAAGCAAGAGCAAGGGCATAGTGGAAGGGCAAGGACTGCAGGGAGTCAATGGCAATGACTAGAATCGCAAGAGAAGGGGAAGAGAGAGGAGCAGGGGATGGAAGAGACACAAGAGCAAGGTTAGGAAGGAGCAGGTAAGAGGGGAGAGAGGTAGCCTGGATGGTGACCTCAACAACAGACAAAGGAGGGGGAGCCTCAACCATAGCAATGGCAACAGAGTAAGGGGAGAGAGAGGTAGCCTAGATGGTGACCTCAACACCAGATGAAGATGGAGAAGGAGAATCATCTGGAAGGAAGAGAAGGAGGAGGGAATGGAGATAGTGTTGGTGATAATTGCACTAAGCAGCCAAGTGTCAGTGGACAAGTGAGAGAGAAGCACTACATGGAGGGGTAGTGATGGAAGAGAGGGTAGCACAACAAAGAGAATGGAGGGGGAAGAACAAATTATCCTTCATGCATGAGCAATCACATCGTGGGAAGGGAATAAGAGTTGTTGATGATGAGAGAGAAGGAAGGTGGGGCAGGGGTGAAGAGTAGCAAGACAGTGTTGCTGGGAAAAGAAGATGGCAGTAGTGTACGTCCATCTGGACAGAGTGGAGGGGATATCCAACATAGAGAGAATCATTTGTGCGAGAGTGGGATCCAGTCTCACAGCAAAAGCATTGATCAGAGTTGATTTGTCAGTGATACCAGATTGACTGGCATACAATTGGAATTTTGAAGAAAAGGAAAGAAAGCCATCAGGCTTGCATGTATCTTGCTGAAGAGCAAGCATCTTGCAGTATGCATCTTCTTCTGCATTGAATAGGAAGAACATTTTTTGAAAGTCTTTCTTGATCGATTGATAAAGATGACTGCAATAATCAGCAGCCTTGTCGTTGATAATTGTATACCAATGTTCTGCAAAGGCTGGTCCTCATCCTTTCATCATTTTGTTCAAAAATGTAAGACTCTTGCTTGAGTCATTATATAGATCTTTATTTATCAAGAAGTAGCCATCCATCATAGCAGGCCAAAGAATGGCATCAGTGGTGAAACCAGAGAAATCTCCCAGAAGAGTAGACATATATTTGTCACAGTCATAGTATTGTTGACATGGATGGGGAAGGAGTGATTCTGATTGTCCTTGCAATATTGGGGATTCTAGTGGAGAGGATGACAATAAGGTAGAGGAGGATGGGTATTCTTTGATTGCAGCTGCTTCAGCTATTGGGGGAAAGATTGGGAAGAGGGGAGTTATTAGTGATGGATGTGGTGCCACTGAGGGAAAACTCAGACTAGTAGATGGTGGGAATGCTTGAGTGGGGGATGGTCAGCTTGGAGTAATGGAAAACAGTTCTATAGGTGGGTCATTCCATGTGGTTACTACTGTTACTACAGAAGGGGTTGGAGATGGCTGAATTGATTCAACCAATTCTTCTGTTTCTTCTTCACCATCTTCTTCTTCTGAGAGGGCTACATATCTATTTCTTGATTGTTCTGCCACACAGTGAAAAGCTCATTCAATGGCTGTTGGCAATGCAAGGTATTATGGAGGAGGAGGAGGACGCTCTGGTGATACTGATCTTTGTACCTCTTGCATCATCTGAGCAAGGCAAGGAGTAGACAGTCCAGTACCATAATGATGAGGACATGGTGTTGGTCATGCCACACCACTACTTGATCTGATAATTGGATAAGGATGAGGGGATCCTGGTGTGGTAGACCTAGAGCTTGTAGAACTTCATTGAGTTCCTTCTTGTTGAGGAGAGGCAGTAGTAGGTGAACAGGTGGAAAGGGTTTGACAACAAGACCACATGATGAAGGACAAGATTGGTTATTGAGAAGTACTTGCTTAATAGCAAAGTACAAGTAGGAACTTGAATCTTTTGTTACAAGGTTTGACTCCTTGAACTGGAAAGGTGAATCAACTGAGATGCCTTGACTACAACTTAGCTGGTTCCCTGGATGAAGACTACTGTGTAGATGATAGTAGTGGGTTTCAAGGGGAATGGATTATTCCAGGATGGAAGGTTGCACACAACAGGATCCAAGAGAATGGTAAAGGAATCAAAGAGAAGCTAGTAGAGACTAGCTACATAAAGGTGAGATTTGAGTTAGGGAACTATCCCTCTACTATACATGAGTACTTATACTACAGGGTATGGTGCACAGACCAGACTGTGTAGATACTCATATGGAAGGTGGAAAATGATACACCTCTAATCTCTGTACTAGGCCTTGATAAGCCTAATATGTGAGATCTAAGGAGAGGGGGCCTAGAGAGGGAAAATCTGAGAAAGTGGGGGAAGTAGGACTGAGTCTATCTTGCTTAGCACCTCCTCTAGAGGGGGATCATCAAGAGAACTTGACTGGGGAGTCCCCTGGTCAAGTTCCTTGGCCTTTATATACTATCTAAGTATTTACATGGATTTTGACTAGATCTAGTGATTACATGGGCTAGGGCATAAGGAGGCATGTAAAGCACATGTAGAATGGAAGAATATGCATGAGGAGTCCTTGCTGCAGTGGCAGCATAGCTTTAGTTATGATGGATCGCATTTTTGATACATAAGTCACCCTTGGGGTTATCTAGAGATCTGCCACCAAGGGGGTGGAATCTATGGGGTTTAAGGGCATCCATGGGTGCTTCTAGATGCATATGAGTTGGGGGGAAGAGCTGGGGCCAAGGGATCGGTCCATTGGTCCAGGAATTATGGGTGAAGATTTTGAGTTTTGGTCCCCCCTATAGATAAGATTAGATAAAAGTACCTTAGAGTGAAAATGTTACGATTTTTCCTCTTATCCTTGACCATCCTACTGTTTTTCCTTAATCCTCTCGTACTACCATATGTTTCCCTTCTTGTCACTGGATGCTATTCCCTTTCTAGGCAGATCTTCTTATCTCACCTCATTTCCCTTTATCTGATCCCCATCTGATTGTCTCCTCCCCACCAGATCACTATCCACCCCAACAGATCGTTATCCCCCATTGATCTCCATGGATAGCACTTAGTTAAGATGGTCTGTACACTGAGAGGAGTACTATAAATACCTAGTATATGTAAAGTATTGTTAAGCTAGTTCTAAGCAATCCAACGTCATTCTAGTCTTGTCCTTATTGCTAAGACACTTTGTCTAACTAGCCTTGAGTAGTATCTTTTTGACCTTCATCCTAAAGGTACTCAAAGCATAACAAAAGAACTAGCTTCTTCCTCGCTGGAAGTTATCAAATGCCAGCATTCTACCCACATTTCGTCTCCCTTTGTCGAATAGCGATGACGACAGTTCTGCTACTCACTCCCACTTCTCCCCCTACCTTTCACCTTCTCCTATCCATGAGGACATTCCTCTCCTCACTGAAGAGGGAATCTCTCCTTTAGAAATCACCCCTCTCTCTGTACCACCTCCACCTCTCCCCCTTCCCCTGTTACCCCCAATGGAAGAAGCTCTCGATCTCCCTGCTGCCGCATGTCCAACTGAACTGAAGACCAGCCTATCTGGTGACTTCTCTGGTGACTTGCAAGATGCACCACACTGGGGAATGGCTATGATGGCCTTCTTCATGTTAAACCTGGATGTTTATGATATGAATGGAAAGAAGATGCTTGTAGCATTGAGCAAAATGACCAAGGGCCGAGGACAGGCCTTCATAGAAAAGTGGTACTGCCAGCTTGGCGACACAACATTCCCTGCTGGGCAGAAGACGTACGAGAATATGATGGATGACTTCTGCAAGACATTCTATCCATTCAATTATAAAGACATGGCCTGAAGAAAAATGCAGGATACTATACAAAACCTCCAAGAGAAGGATGGTTTTCAAAATTATATTGCTGACTTCCAGTTGCATGCCACATAGTCAGGAGTGACTGATCAGAATACCCTCATCAATGCCTTCACTTGAGGATTAGATCCTCAACTCTCCCAGATGATCCTTTCTTCCACCACAGTTCCAGATACCCTCGAAGGATGAGTGACCAATGCCTCTAAATTTCATGCTCAACAACAATGCATTGCTGACCTTCGTTGTGGAGGAACTTTGGCAGCTCACCAAAGAGATCCAAATGTGATGGATGTCAATGCCATCACCCTTTCTCTAGCAAACTGCACAAAGCACATCCAAGAGAATCACTGCTTCATCTGTCATAAGGTTGGCTGTTGGACAGGAAAACATTGAGGCGAAACGAGGAACCCCATCCCCCACTCTCCATTCCACCCTGCCACTAGAGGACCTTCCTCTTCTCACTCCCGTGTCCCTCAATCTACCTTTTCTCGACCTTTGTCTAACCCTCCAGTCCAGACCCACCCAAACATATGAACAGCAACCACTAAACTCATGGAATATGTCTCCTCCCTCATTGAGAAAGGGAATACCCCAGTAAATATCCGAACGGCCCTAAAGGCTATGTACAAAGGAGAACAAGAGGACCCCCAAGCGATGGATATAGCCTGGGTCATGGTCCAGGGTTTTTAAATAGGAGGAAAGATCAGTCGGCGTCTTCCCCTCCTCTCTCAAAAGTAGCAGCAATGTACACTAGCATAAATGAAGAAAATGCTATGTGAATCCCCCTTTCTCTCTCCACTGCTACAAAAAAAGTCGACCTCCTTGCCCTAGTAGATAGTGGCATTTCCAGAAATTTCATCAATGAAAAATATGCTTGATGGCTTAACCTTTTGCTCCTACCTCTCCTCCCCCATCTTCATGTTAATAATATAGATAGAACCAAGAACGGAGGAGAGAGTATCCATTGGAAAGCCTGAATTCATTTGAAATTCCAAGACGTCGCTTGGATAGAGGAACTCCTTGTCACAAATATTGGAAAGGAACAGATTATCCTAGGATTTCCCTAGTTGCAATGCATGAATCCTACCATCGACTGGGGAACGAATACTATTCATTTATCACCCTTAATCTCTGAAGAAACCAATGACCCTCCACTGATGCTTCAATTCCTTTCCTCCTCTCCAAATGCCAAAATTACCTGTCAACTTGCCCGTCAAGAATGGTCAAAGAAAAGGGGAGATGAAATGATTGCCAAAACCACCATCACCACAGAGCTCGCACAGAAGAGCGACAAGGCAGAACAAACCCTCCCTCTATTCATAGCAGACTATCATAATGTCTTTTCTAAACCAACGGAAGGGGCATTACCTCCATCTCACCCATTTGATCACTCCATAACTCTTTCCTCTGAGTTTGTCCCACAAGTGGCAAAAACTTACCAACTCAACCCCCAAGAGATGAGCGCATGCCAAAGTTTTCTTGATGACAACCTCCCCACAGGTTGTATTGTTCTGTCGAAATCACCACAAGCATCCCCTTTCTTCTTTGTCCCTAAAAAGACTAGTGATTTATGACCATGCCAAGACTATCGCTACTTGAATGAACATACCATCAAGAATGCTTACCCCCTCCCTCTCATCCCTGACCTCATCAATAAACTGAGGGGGTCACGGATCTTTATGAAAATGGACATTCAATGGGGGTACAACAACATACTGATTAAACTGGAAGATCAATGGAAAGCTGCATTCATTACCCCCTTTGGTCTCTTTGAACCAACTGTCATGTTTTTTGGGCTTTGTAACTCCCCTGCTGCTTTCCAAGCATTAATGAATCACCTCTTCTGCAACTATCTCACATAGGGATAGCTCGTCATTTACATGGACGACATCCTCATCCATTCCACTGAAGTGGAAATTCACCACCTCCCTGCCTTGTCCTCGCCTGACTACAGGAATATTCTCTCTTCCTCAAACTGTTGAAGTGTACCTTCAATGCTTCGATGGTCGAATATTTAGAGTTAATCATCATACATAACAAGGTGGGAATGGACCCAGTCAAAATTTCTGCTATCACAAGTTGGTCCCCTCCAATGATGGTGAAGGGTGTCTGATCATTCCTGGGATTTTGCAACTTCTATCAGAAGTTTATCCCCAGTTTCTCTCATCTTGCTGCTCCCCTCTACTCCCTCACTTGGATCTCTTACCCCTGGTCTTGGACCCCACAATGTCAACAGGCCTTTGACACATTGAAACACCTGTTCACCACTTCCCCCATTCTTCTCCTACCCAATCTCACTGCCCCTTTCTTCATTATGACTGATGCTTCTCTCCTCACCACTGGGGGGGTTCTCATGCAAAAAGATGCCAATGGTGATCTTCACCCCTGTGCTTACCTCTCCCACACACTCTCTCTTGCTGAATGGAATTATGACATATACAACTGGGAACTTCTCGCTGTAATCCATGCCCTTGCTGAATGGAAACATTATCTACAAGGGATGGGTCTTCTGGTCACAGTATACACTGATCACAAGAATCTCGCCTACTTCAAGCAGCCTCACCAGCTCTCCCATCGGCAGGCTCGCTGGATGTTGTTCTTGCAGGATTTTGATCTCCATTTTTCTGTTCAGCCAGGATCTGCGATGGGACCTGCTGATGCCCTCTCCTGTTCCTCCTCTTCTGATGCCTCTGCTAACAATGCCGATGTCACTCTCCTCCCTCCTACTCTTTTTATCGACCTCATCAACATTGCCCTTCATGACAAAATTGCTCTTTCCAGTCCTTCTGACCCTCTGGTCCTCTCCACCCTTGACCGCATGCGCGAAGGCGCACCCCTTTTCCCTCACTCCTCTTTTCTCAATTGGACTTTTCACAAGGGGCTCCTCTACTACTGTTCTCGTCTTTATGTTCCCCCTTCTTCCCGCCACACTCTCGTCTCCTCTGTTCATTCATCCCTGGCCAGTGGTCATGGAGGACAATTCCGTACTCTTGCCCTTTTCCAACATGACTATTGGTGGCCTGGCATGTCGACCTTCATTCGTGCCTTTGTCTCTGGCTGTCCTCTTTGCCAGTCCTTGAAGCTGATCATCTCCCTGATCCTTTCCTCTCTTTCCCCTCTCTCTTCCTCCGCAACTCGTCCTTTCCAGCAACTCTTCATCGATCTCATCACTGGCCTTTCCCCCATTGGCTCCCTCGATGCTGTCCTGGTCGTGGTCAACCATGGGCTTACTAAGGGGGTGCTTTTTCTCCCGTGTTCTAAGGCAATCAATGCTGCCGGAGTCGCTAACCTCTTTTTCCACCACGTCTTCCCCCATTTCGGTCTTCACAACTAGCTCATATCTGATCATGGCCCACAATTCACCTCTGCTTTCATATGAGAATTGGCCCGTCTACTCCAGTACAATGTCACACTATTGACTGCCTACCACCCACAAACTGATGGAGAAACTGAACATGTCAATCAAGAATTAGAGATGTATTTATGCCTCTTCTGCAGCAACGAACCGATGACTTGGCCTGACCTCCTTCCCTTCACTCAATTCCACCATAATTCATCCATCCACTCCTCTACAAAATGCTCCCCCTTTTCTCTCCTTTTGGGGTATGAACCCTGTGCATATCCCACTCTTGGACGAATGTTTCTCCCTGTGCTGACTGACTGAATGAACAACTTAGATAAAGCATGTCGAGAAGCCTCCGCTGCTCATGAACTCTCCCAACAGTTAATGCATGTACGAATCTGCAGCAAATTCCATCCCTGGAAAGTGGGAGATAAGGTATGGCTAAAGGCCACCAATCTCCACTATAGCACCCCGTGGAAAAAGCTCAACCCCCTTCAGGAAAGCTCCTTTGTCATCACTCAGGTTCTCCCCCCTGTGGCATACTGGCTGAAGCTTTCTCTGACATGGAAAGTCCACGACGTCTTCCATGCCTTCCTTCTTTCCACATTCCACAGCACCCCTGAATTTGGCACTCTAACACTTTGACTGCCAGCGGAGATTATTGATGAAGAAGAGCAATGGGAGATAGAGCATATCTTATGACACCAAGGGGAAAAGGACCTACAGAGATACCTTATCAAGTGGAAAGGGTATTCTCATGCCGAGAATATGTGGGAACTGGAACAAAACTTATCTGGCGCACGGACCACTCTCCTTGTATATAAACAATGACATTCACTTTAGAAACGCTAGCCCTCTTGAACATGCCTACCATATGCAATAACTTCGCTGAGTCTGACTCCTCCACCACTCTCCCCATCCCCAACAACTTCCCCATTCACACCAACTGTCTCCCGAAATTCCCTCGCCGTCTTCTCTATGCTGCCATCTTGCAGAGTGCCCCCCTCCTCCTTGAAATCACCACCAACTCCCTCACCTCTGAGGCTCTCATTGAAGGATGTATGCTTTATTTGACATATTCAGCCCTCCATTTGTTGCTCAATGCCACCACTCCACGTGATCGCCCCTTTGTCCTCACTGCTGAAGGCAGCATCTGTATCACCCAAGTAAGGATCCAAACTTTGGATCTACTCTATCATCTCTGTCTAGGAGATGTGCTGGACACTTTACCATACAATTTGATGTCACAGATCATGCTCCCTCTTATCAGTACTCTTCATCCACATGCATTAGCCATCTATCTTGCTGATGATGGCAACGAACCCATATCTCCTCGACCTTCCTCCCCTAGCCCACTGCCGTTGTATCATCTGGCACCATCGCCTTCCACCCCACCTACCACTCCTAATGACTCCTCCCCAGCTCTCCTACCCATTCTGGAAGAAATGCTGTCCCCATCTCTACGTCGTCCTTCCTCTACCACCTTCCTACCCCGACGATGACAGTGAAGGATGGTCTTGTCTTTCAGTCTCCCATCCTCAGTCATCTGATGAGCCGCATCCACTACCTCCTCTGAACCACTTGGTACTCGTACCAACCCCATTGACATTGACATGGAAAGCCCCCCTTTTCTTCCCCTCAACCCTCCAGCCAATGGATGGGAGTCTTTCTGTAGATGGTGTGGAATGTACGATTCCCATTTGAGTGTCCACTGTCAGAACTATGTTTGCCCTAGTTGCACTCATCGGGCACCCGGCCATTCCCTCCCCAATTGCCCTAGGGTTGTGTGTTCTACTTGTCACCTCTCCCATGGGACCGCCCTTTGCAGCACCCTCTGCTCCTTCTACCATCGAGTTCATGGGGTAGACCCCTGTCCCACTCCACAGTGCACCGAGTGTGTAGGCATTCATTGGGGAGACCCCTGCCTAGTGGTCAAATGATATCGACAGGGCAAGACGCTCAATGAAGAATTGTATGAACCTACTCCTCTTCCAGTCAAGGAGTCTAAGGAATGGGATGAGTCTTGGGCTGGTAAGCACTAAGCCAGATGGCTTAGCTCTAAAGGCGGACCTTTTGTTATGATTTTTCCTCTTATCCTTGACCATCCCACTGTTTTTCCTTAATCCTCTCATACTACCATATGTTTCCCTTCTTGTCACTGGATGCTATTCCCTTTCTAGGTAGATCTTCTTATTTCGCCTTGTTTCCCTTTATCTGATCCCCATTCAATTGTCTCCCCTCCACCAGATCGCTATCCACCCCAACAGATCGTTATCCCCCATTGATCTCCATGGATAGCACTTAGTTAAGATGGTCTGTGCACCAAGAGGAGTACTATAAATACCTAGCACATGTAACAGTATCGTTAAGCTAGTTCTATGCAATCCAACATTGTTCTAGTCTTGTCCTCATCACTAAGACACTTTGTCTAATTAGCCTTGAGTAGTATCTTTTTGACCTTCGTCCTAAAGGTACTCAAAGCATAACAGAAAATGGCTTCTAGAGAGTCAGGAAAAATGATCCAGGGACTTAGGGGTGATCTTATGGATTTATAACAGAAAAGAGTTCCATAACCTTGGGTAAAGGGTATGTATGGAATAGGCTAACTCAGGGTAAAAGGCATATGATAAGATGAAGAAGGACAATTTGATGAGAAATAGAGTAAGGGGTATCCCATGGGCCAAGGGTAGTACTACAATGGGACATGGGGCAAGGGCTTACTGGTCCAGGACATGAGACAAGAGTTATACAAATGGGGATATATATAGGGGTCCTGCCACGAGGACTGACAAGCAGAGTATGGAAGTGGCCAGCAGGATATATGTGACTACCAGCAGATTGAGATGGGTGTAGGATAGGGTGTAGATGATAAGACATAGATGATAGATCATACCAAGGTAGAACACTCAGTGCAATAATACAGAAAATCATAATATGTGTAGGCACTCATATGGAAAGTGGTAAAGGGTTCCATAACCCTTGGTAAAGGGTATGTACAGAATAGGCTAACTTAGAGAGAGAAGCATATAGTAAGTCAAACAGGAATGACCTGATGGGGAATAGGGCAAGGGGTATCCCATGAGTCAAGGGTAAAGCTATGATAGGACATGGGGTAAGGGCTTACCAGTCCAGGACATAAGATAAGAGATGTACAAATGGGGATATACATAGGGGTCCTGCCATAAGGACTGACAAGTGGAGCATGGGAGCAGCCAGAAGGATATATGTGACTACCAGCAGGGTAGAATGGGTGAAGGATAGAGCATAGACAATGAGCAATAAATGATAGATCAAGCTGAGGTTGAGCACTCAGTGTAATGATATAGAGAATTGTAACAGTTTAGGAGTATTATGTTAGCAATGACAGGTAATGACAAAGGCTAGATAGTAGGATTGCAGCCACTCAGCTAGCTTGTTTGTAGCACTCCTATAGCATACACCATCTCTATATATACATACACTACTCTCTTGGCCTCCAGCCTCCACTTTGCCCCCACTACCTCCTCTACTTGTCATCACTCCACCACCTCCTCTATTCTATATTGCTCCTCTTCTATCTGATGCCACTCCATCACCTAGCATCTTCACTCTACCAACTTTACTACCCATAGGCCCTTATCATCATTGGCATACTCCATCAACCAAGCATTGTCTCAGTTCTCAATGTTGCTGTAGATGGACATGGTAGTACTCAAGTAAGGAGTATATTTGAGCAACTCCAGTTTTTAACTCTACAGAATTCTAACTCCAATATTTCCAAACTCCAATGGATTAACAAGATCACATGTTATCATGTGGCCTTCAGTGGTTCAGGTCTAAGAGGGGGATACTGTCATATTTAGTTGCTCCAAGCAACTCTGTTCCATTTTTCTTAACCTTGATACTTAGTACCTTTAGACCCTTTACATTTGATTTACCTATGATTATGATATTCATTGAGACTTGACAATTGCTACTCCTAACTCAGGTGACATCTCCAAGACCTCTGATTGTCCTCCTTTCTATCTTCACTATTTCATTTGTTGCTGCATTACACCTTTCACCCATATGCCTTTCTAGCATGTGGTTTGCTTCACTTTGAGTATTTAAACCCTTCATCACATCTCTATATTTCCTTACTTCAAATATTGATGAGAATTGATGTTCTCCCCCCTCTGTATGCTCTCTTTGATCACCACCTCTGAACCTCCAACCCTCTGTAAATTCAGAACTCCGATTTCCATGCAAGAGTGTACCACATAAGATGAAGCCAAAGTCCCAACTCCTCAACTCTATTTCAGTAGAGTTACCTTAGAGTTCATCTGGCCCTTTTCTAACAGGCTGGGACTTTGGCTTCACCTTATGTGGTGCACTCTTGCATGGAAATCAGAGTCCTGAATTTACAGAGGGTTGGAGGTTCAGAGGTGATCAAAGAGAGCATATAGAGGGAGGAGAACATCAATTCTTGTCAATATTCAAACTAAGGAAATATAGAGATGTAGTGAAGGGTTTAAATACTCAAAGTGAAGCAAATCACATGCTAGAAAGGCATAGAGGTGAAAGGTGTAATGCAGCAACAAATGAAATAGTGAAGATAGTAAGGAGGACAGATGTACTAGTGATATTAGAGTGACAGAAAGGAGGTCAATTGGAGGTCTTGGAGATGTCACCTGAGTTAGGGGTAGCAACTGTCAAGTCTCAATAAATATCATAATCATAAGTAAATCAAATGTGAAAGGTCTAAAGGTGCTAAGTATCAAAGATAAAGAGAATGGACTGGAGTTGTATTAAAATGCATTCAGAGTTGGTACAGAGAGACCAGAGTTGCTCAGAGATACTGGATATGACAGAGAACTACACAGTGAAGATAGAGGGTAAGTTGTTTAGGGTGGCATTGTTAATTAGAAGACATAGCATGCAATATATATGGTAGAGAGCACAAGTATTGAGTAGAAGGGGGTCTATGAAGTTTGGGTGACAGACTAACTCTACCAGGTGATAGATAAAAGGGGGAAGTCAGTTTGCATAGATAGGGACAAACTCTGGGAGGGAGGTAGGAGTATAGGAGAAGGGGTTGTGAATGGAAAGCATGGTAATAGAGGGAGCTATAAACTGTGAGCTTGCTTATATTCCTCAATGATGGTCTGTGCACTGTCCAAGTTCTGTTCTAATTCTCATGTATTTTTGGCATGGGAGTACCTCTTCCATTTAATCAAGAACTGACACTGATGGTAGATTCTGTGGTGTTATAGAATTCATTCCACTCCCCACTCTTCTTCTCCTGCTATATCATCTGGAGAGGGTCAGCAGAGATTAGCCCTACATATGTTCTAGAGTCTCCTAATACAGAGTTAGAAGGGAAGCATAGAAAGTGTTGTGGGTATTTGTTATGAATCACCCCATTTTCTCCTATTTTTTCCCCATTTTTCCTGATTTTCTAGAGCAACTTTCACTCTAAGTAACTCTTATCTTATCTTATCTATAGGGGGGACCAAAACCCAAAATCTTCGCCCATAAATATTGAGCCAATGGACCAATCCTTTGACCCCAACTTTTAACCCTCACTAATACACATATAAGACTATCTATGGACGCCTTCACTCCCTTCAGATTCCATCTCCTTTGTGGCAGATCTTTAGATCTCCTAAAGGAGGACTTATGCATCAAAAGTGCGAACTGTCATACCTATGGCTATGCTGCCACTGCAGCAAGGACTTCTCATGTATATTCTTCCATTCTATATGTGCTTCACATGCCTCCTCATACCCTAGCCCATGTAATCACTAGATCTAGCTACAATCTATGTAAATACTTAGATAGTATATAAAGGCCAAGGAACTTGACCAGGGGATTCCCCAGTCAAGTTCTCTTAGAGTTCTCCCTCTGGCAGGAGGCTCCATAGCAAGATAGACTCAGTTCCCTCTCCTCCACTTCGCATTTTTCACTATCTAGGCCCTCTCTTCTTAGATCTCCCATATCAGCCTTAACTAAGGCTTGATCAAGAGGTTAGAGGTGTTTCATTAGAACTTGACTATTACAAATCATGCCACTGATACACTATCCTCCACCTACAAAAGCTACAAGTACATATGAACAGGCAACTCCTTGCTCTGACACTATGAAGGTTGTAGTGGACTGACAAAATCAATGAAGTGTCATTACTGTTTTCAGACAGGTATCTGATCGGATCAAATTCAGAGTCTGGGGCTAGGCAGCCAAACTCCAAACTTAGTGATATCTTTGCACACATTGATAGATTGATTGAAGAAGTCCTCAAGGAATTAGAGGATAGCAAAGAGACTATTAGTGTTATGAATCACTCTACTTTTCTCCTATTTTTCCCCATTTTTCCTGATTTTCTAGAGCAACTTTCGCTCTAAGTGACTCTTATCTTATCTTCTCTATAGGGGGGACTAAAACTCAAAAACTTCGCCCATTAATCCTGGACCAATGGACCGATCCCTTGGCCCCAGCTCTTCCCCCCAACCCATATGCATCTAGAAGCATCCATGG
>JBBPKO010000625.1:0-16137 GCA_038089295.1 Xerocomus amazonicus
ATGGATTAAAACAAGCCGGACTCGCCTGGTGGGAGACTCTAAATGAGTCTATGAAAGATCTTGGCTTCCAACGATTGAAATCAGATGCTGGACTATTCCTTTATCAAAGGAAAGGCACAGTAGTTGCTGTCGTTTATGTAGATGACGCCATGTTCTGTGGTCCCTCAAAGGCCATAGTAGATGAGATTAAGGGCCTATTCATGAAGAAATGGGAATGCAGAGACCTAGGTCCTGCCAAAGAGTTCCTACATATGCGAATCCGCTGATCAGGACGCAGTATCTTAATCGATCAATGCGATTACCTCCTGAAGGTTGTTGAACGCTGTGGAATGATCAACTCTAGACCTGCCCCCACTCCATTGCCCGAGGGATATTACCCTATCTCAAATACAAGCCAACTTGACCCAGAACTCAGATCCACATACCAAATGATAATCGGATCGCTCTTGTACCTTACATTAGGTACTAGACCAGATATAGCCTATGCTGTAACTGCCCTAGCGAAGCAAAGTGCCAATCCCAATCAAGATCATCTTGACAAGGCACGATATATTTGCCAGTACCTAAACGGAACCAGGCATTATGCCTTAGTCTTTGATGGCGCTTCTAAAGCGGGATTAATTGGTCATGCTGATGCTGACTGGGGATCTGATCCTAACACCCGTCGCTCTCAGACTGGTTGGGTAGTGAAGTTGGCAAACGCCGCTTTCTCTTGGAAAACCCACCAACAGGAACGAGTTGCATACTCCTCGACAGAAGCCGAGTATGTTTCCTTATCTGATTGTAGCAGACAGCTGGTTTGGTTACGTTCTCTATTGACCGAACTGGGTTATGATCTGAAACCAATTCCCCTTTGCGGTGATAATCAAGGATCCATATTTATGGCATCAAACCCGGTCACTGAAGTGCGTTCTAAGCACATAGATATTAAGTGGCACGGGGTCCGAGATTTCATAAGGGAGAAGTTGATTGAAATCTTCTTTATAGAAGGATCAGAAAACCCTGCCAATATTTTTACAAAGAATCTCGGCCGAGTCAAATTTGAGAAATTCAGATCTACACTAGGCCTTACTTTCTATGATAGTCCTCCTACTTCATAGTCGCCATTCTACTATATGTTTCTCCTACCTTTCTATACAAAACATGGGGGAGTGTTGAACGTACGCTATATTAAGTAGAAGTTCACACGCACATAGTAGATAAATTCAAGCTCCACTTCGGAGTAGGAATAGAGACTCTTGTGTTCGTACCACGACCATCCTCTAAGCAGCATTATACCAAGCACTATCCAGTGAGTACCAGCAATCCTTCCTCAATGGACGTTGCTACGCCATACTTGCAACAAGCAGTATACTATGATTACAGTACGCGCATCGATTTTTCTGTTCTGCTGACACTCATCCTTCTATAAGTTATCACCTTTTCACGCGAGGTACGTATATTGCATGCTTTATTCTTCTACTTATTTTAACCTGCACATAGATCGAACTTATATGGGTATGATACGACATTTATTGAAATGATTCGTGCCAACTCCCGTTAGATGAGGCCGTGGTCCGTCATCTCGACGCTTTTTGTCGTGGTAAAGTAAACGGATTGTTGAGTGTTTGTTAAATTGACGTCCATCCACCAGTCACGTTATCTTGGGCTTGCTGTTGTATCGTATGTCATGATCGTCTTTTTGGTTTCACTTCGCTGATTACGGGAGGGATCAGCACTTTTGGGTTCGGTAAGGCACCCCCCACTTTCAAAGTTTTGTTATAAATCGTCTGCAATAGGGTCGGGATTCGGCCTTTTCTCTTTGTCTGAAACGGTAAATCCACTCGTTTCATAGTGGTTATTAGTATTGATCTCATCTAGGCGTGAGTGTCGCTGCTTCAAACTAACCATAACGCTGGTTTTCATCACTCTGTTTTCGGAAAACACAAGATGTACGCCTGCGCTGCATTGTTTGAAACGCTGAGCAAATATTTCCTTTCAGGTTTCGCTTTGTTCCAGATTCAAGAATGGACAGAACTTGTCTACAATATAGCGGTGCGGGGTTCGTTGTCTCCCAGCTTCCCTGCGTTGGTAGCTCGACCTTTGGACGATAGTGATCATGATTCTCTGTATTTCGGTCACGTTCCACCAACCGAGAAGGATTCAATACACCCTATTCTTTCTGTACTCTCTAATCGTGATAGTCGTCGTCGTTTTGCTATTCTTGTTGCTTGGTCCTCACAGCGGTTTTAGTGGTGCGTGCCGTGAATTCACATATATCTTTACTGATTTTCTCGTGTAAAGTCTCAACCGAGCAGATCGCCAATGTAAATGTTTGCGGCGAGCAAATCAGTCACAGCTCTACATTTTCTCTCTACTTTAATATCCCATCAGTGGTATTCGACGTTCTTTTGATGGCCATTGTAGTATATCGTTTCATTTCGCATGCCAACGAGGTGAGGCAGACTTTAGGAGAGCAAAGGGTCGGTAAATACATGAAGTTGCTACTGATGTACAGTGCGATCAATTTTTCTTTGTACTGGAAATTCACTTTACTATCGTGTCACTGAATGCTCACGCTCACCACTAGGAATATGGCTTACAAGGCATTGACAATGGCTGACCTGGCGCCATCTGCCCCGGTGAGTAAATTTATCTCTGATGTGATATCTGCAAATGTCACCGATGATACAGTACGCTTATGGCGCGGTTGTTGATCTGTTCATCAATTCCGTCCCGTACCTGACTTATCCACGCCTCGTGTTTAATCTCAGGGAGCATCGGTACTCAGGGAGTGGAGTGTATGTTGAAACTGGGGGATCTGGACCCAGACCTTGGCATGGCCTCTCTGGATTGGCGAGTGGTACTGCAGTCGACATTGCGTTGCAAGAAACCTCGGGGATGACATCTCCATCTCCCGGGGTACTTCAGTATATGACGGGAGAGTGTTCGACGACTGATGGGGAAGTGACTTCTGATGTATGAATCAACTTGTTTCGAAAACGAGTGTTTACTCTGCGAACGAGTATGTGTAAACTTTTATACATACCGTGGGGTCGTCTCTGTTCGGGGTCGGGTAGCTTAGTTAGCTTTCGCCCATCATCCTCTTGTAGCCACCTTTCGTCCGAAGCGAGGCTTCAGACGAAAGGTAGCAGCTTTGACACTTCTTCAAAGGTCACATCGGCGGTGCCAGACCCTGTGGTGGTACCTGACACTGATTTGCTCGACGCTAATTGCGAATGCAGGTTGGTTAACATGGTCTCCCTAAAAATGTTCCACTCCGGACCCTCAGGTGGACCTTGAAACAATCGTAGACAGCCCCCTCTGCGGTATAGGTAACGCGTAACATCATCCGCGCCTTGGAGCTTCTCCGTACACACCCGAGTGCGGAGTTCGTATCGAGATAAGATATCCACACGAGAGAACTGTTTCGCCAGCTTGGTCCATTGCTCGCGAGCCCGTCTGAGAGATGGATAACAAGGAGGCGATAGACGTGGAGATTTTGCGATTGACGAATGCTTTGGCTTGAGCGTCGTTTGCCAACCAAGCTACAATGGAATTGTGCTTAGTCTGAGTCGCTTTCCCAGGGCCGGGCAGGCTTGGGACGTGTAGATGCAAATTCGAGTGTTCGAGTGCTGCTCTCCCCTTGAAGAGCAAGTGTCATCTGGAGAACCCACTGAGAATAGTTCTCAGCTCCGGGTCAGTCCGCAAATGTGACCAATGGCACTTGACCACAAACTTCGCGGCCCTCACAGGTCGTCGGGAACGTGGCATCGAACAAGATAGACAAATTCGGCATCGACAAGAAAGTACGGGAGACAGCGGCTGTCATCACCCATCACCAACGAGTTAGAAGACGGATCTGAGTGGTCTGGGATGAACGGAAATTGTCGGCGATCGCATGCTATATTGGTGTCAATAGGACTGCGGATGGAGGCCCAATATTTCTCCCACGGTGACTTCACTTCTGACAGTGACTCTCTACGCCATGGAGTACCGCAGCGGCTTACTAGCACCTGAAGTTAGCAAAGAGCGTAAAGACACCCCCCGCATCATCCAATATCCTGTCAACTCGAGTAGGCATTCCTTGGAAGATGGCGAGATCGTGGAGGCACCTTTGTCCAGCAGCATCCCAGGCTCGCAACAACCTGACAATCAACCGCACTCATCAAAACAGGCGATTGTCCCAGTCCTCGATTCCCACAAGCCTGGGGAGTCCAACAGCGCGCATATAGCTGAACCGAGTAACACGCTCGCTTCCATGACTCGTTTTTCTCTGTTGCTCATCGTTCACCTTCTTTTTTAATCCCAGTGACGAACGAGGACCTTGAACGGGCAAAGTCTCTCGTGTTGGATCTCCTCGGGTGGGGCGTGACCCCTGAATATCTCGTCGAATGTGGTCTTTCTCCGGGCGCGGTATACAAGATCTTCACGGACCTCCGGTTGCGTCTCCCCAGAAACATGGGTCCATCATCGACACCGGCGTTGTTCCATGGCGGTGCTTGACGATCGAGCTGTTTCGGTGTCGCTCGCTTGGCTGGTGTAAAATGGACCCGTACCTCGCTTTGCAATAGCATTCAATGTATTCAGGACTCGCACTTGTATCAATCGACGTTCGTCTGTTTTACGAGGCGCTTCTCGAGACATTTTGTTGAGAGCATTCACGATTGAATGTTCGCGTGTTATGGAAACGCTTGCTGGTGAACGTACATCTGGTAGGCAGTCTCGCCGATCCGCAAATTTGACGACTATACGATGGGACGGCGTTGACTGTGATTTGCCATAACCAGAAAATGTTTCTCTTCGAAGACTTGATGGTATATTCTAGCCATCTCAGCTTTGAAATTGTTTCGCAGCAAGGAGCCTCGTGGTAGGTCGAACGGCTTACGTTCTGCAGGTCTTCCCCAGACTGGTCAGGATGCTCATCATTATTCAGTGATCCTTCTAACGATTGCAGGCGGCTAGCAAAGTGCTTCCTCACGGGTAGGTATGTTCGAATGTGCCCATTCTGCCAAGGTAAAATGCTTCATTTCTTCGACAAAAAAGGCGTCCCTTAACTCCCGCTCTGCTTGGTTGATAAATGTAGTTGCACTAGCTCTAGGCAGGTTGCGACCTGATGGACCAGGTGCTGGTAGGTGCGGTGCATCACGTGTGTGCATCACGTGATACTTACTACTCAACACCACCTCCATAGCGCGGCACGGGAGGGGTCTGATATGATTGTCCAGCTCAATAATGGATCTCCATGCAGCTGGGGTATTTATGATAGGTAGAATCCGCGGTGCTGCCACGGAAGTGCTTCGCCATTGTGACATTCACAACTGATTCTTGCAGCCCAGGAGCTCTATTCGACTTCGTAATCTGCCTTCGAGTAAAGAAGCAGCGAAGGAGTTACACTCCTAAGCAGTGAAATAGAAAAACATTCTTGATAAAAGTGCATGCGTACTCGATTAGACTAATCACCGGTCTTTGATTCATACATCAGAAACCACTGCCCCACCAGTCGTCGAGCACTCTCCTGTTATATACTGCAATGCCTCGGGCGATGGTGATGTCATCCCCGACATTTCTTGCAATGCAATGTCGGCCGTAGTACCACTTGTCAATCCAGAGGGATCATGCCAAGGTCGGGGTCCATGTTCTCCGGATTCAACATACACTCCACTCCCCGAGGACCGATGCCGCCTGAGATTAAACACGAGGCGCGGATATATCAGGTATGGGACAGAGTTGAGGTACAGAGCAACAAATATGTCATAAACATACTACATCACGGTTCATCTTTGCAAGTATCGCATCATAGATAAATTTACTCACTGAGGCGGTCGGCAACAGGTTACCCATTATCAATGCCTTGGAAGTCATGCCCCTAGTGGTGAGCGTGAGCATTCAGTGACACGATCATAGAGCGGGTTGCCAGTACAAGGAAAGATTGATCGTACTGTACACCAGTAGCAACTTCATGTACTGGCCGATCCTTCGCGTTCCTAATGTCCGCCTTGCCTCGATGACATGCACAATGAAACGAATGATTACTAGGGCCATTAAAAGAAAGTCGAATATTACTAATGGGATGTTGAAGTAGAGAGTAAAAGCCCTGCTGCGACCGGTTTGCAGGGAACAAATGTTTAGATTGCCGACCTGTCCCTTTGAGACTTCCCGTGTGAAAGTGAGCACACAGTGAATGTGACTTCAGGGCGCGCACCACTAAAACCGCTATGAGGGCCAGTCAACAAGAATAGCCAGACGACGTTGACAATCACGAGTAAGGAGTACAGAAAGAATAGAGTGTATTGAATCCTTCTCGGCCGGTCGAATGTGACCGAAACACAGATAATCATGATCGCTATCATCCAGAGGTCGAGCTAACAATGCAGGGAAGCTGGGAGACAACGGACCGTGCACCGCTACGTTGTAGGCTAGGAGTGTCCATTCTTGAGTCTGGAACAGAGCAAAACCTGAAAGGAAAGATTCGTTCAGCGTTTTCAATGATGCAATGCAGGCATACATCTGTTATTTTTCGAAACCACAGTGATGAAACACAGCGTCATGAGTAGCTTCAAGCAGCGAGACTCACGCCTAGATCGGATCAGTATCAATAATCAACACGAAACAAATGGATTTACCGATTCAGATACATCAAAAAGACCAAACCTCGACCCTTTTGAAGGCAATTTATAAACAAGCTTTGAAAGGGCAGGGTACCTTACCGAACCCAAAGATACTGAGCCCTCCCATAGTCAGTCAACGAAGACCGAAAAGACGATGATGACATACGATGTAACAACAAGCCCAAGATAGCGTGACTAGCGGAATGGTGTCAATATAACATATATTCAACAGTCTGTCTACTCTACCACGATGAAAAGCATGGAGATGATGGACCATGGCCTCATCTAACGGGAGTTGACACAACTCCTTTCGGTGAATGTTGTACCTTACCCATATAAGTTCGATCTACGCGCAGGTTAGAATAAAAAGAAGAATAGAATCGCGCCTTACGAATCGCGCCTTACACATACCTCGCGTGAAAAAGTCATCACTGATAAAAGAATGAGTATCAGCAGCAGCAGAGCAGAAAATTTGATGAGCCTACTGTAATCATAGTATACTGCTACCGTAGAGGCGACTAATGGTTAATGGATTGGTAAGGGAGAGGACCCAAAGGATACTATCGTCCAGACTCACCAAGAATGTAATTCAACGCCTGGAGCTCCCTAAGAAGGGTAATCAGTGGTGCAGAAGACATTTAGACAGTAGAGAGGACGTGAGAAGAAAGAGTTGTCCATCGCTGAGTTGTAAGGGCGTTTTGACGCGGACGGCCAGATTGAGGTAACCGGGGGACTGCAAAAAAAAAGCCATGCGGTGTTGCTCTACTTTGTTGTGATTTCCCGTGAACCCCTGGCGCATGTTTGATGCGTCTTACACCACCAAATGGGCGGCCACTAGTTTCTTACACACCATAGCGGTCAAATATCTCGTCAAAGATGTAGCTTGTTTAAAGCATGATTATGGATAACAAGAGCAAAACGGAATGCACGAAGATCAATAAAGTTGCCGGCTGCATCAATATGATTTTTTTACGGCTGAGTGAAAGTAAACCGCCGCAGTCACATAGCCCACAGCTGATGTAATACAGTTGCTGTGTAGACCTAATTGTCTATTTCACCTTCACCTGACTTGATCCCGTGACAGTTTGGAGTGGACATACATCGCGCAATCAAAGTGAGGTGCAGCTTTAGAGTTTGGAATTCAACAAGAACTACGTCACTAGACTCGGAATGGTCCGAGCGAGCAATCCATCCATCCCGGTATCCGAAACCCCAATTCGAAATTTTTTTTTTTTTTTTTTTGGGGGGGGGGGGGGGGGGGGGGGATTTCATGATTACTCGAATACGAATTGCTATTCAATATGGGAAGCACACTATCCACTAGTATAAGTCATGTGATTGTAAGATCAAGACCCAAATCCAGCATTTTGTGTTCCGATTGCTGCTATGCCACGTTTATACTTGAGTGACGACGGACTGTGCCATGTCGACGGCAGGCTGACGTCATATTATCGTCGTCACGCGTGTCCAAGCGCTCTCATCCTCCTGTATGCGCGGAAGTATCACCTTGGACAAACCACATTCATCCAACCTGAGCGCAATTTTGATGTCTGATCCCTGGGGAACTTAACGGCCCACGTACGGTCGAACCGGGAAACACGTTCACTTCTGTGATCTGGTTTTTCCCTACTGCCCATCATCCATCTCCTTTTTTTTTTGGCCTCGGTAACGAGCGAGGACCCAGATCTGCAAAAGATCGTTCGTGTTGGCGGGACCCTTGATTGTCTGGTCGAATGTGGTCACTTTTCTGGCGCGATTTACGGGGTCTCCACAGACCTCCGGTTGCGTCTCCCCAAACATCATCTGTACCGCCGGTGTTCTATAGCGGCGCCCGATGATCAGATTGTTTCGATCGCTCACCTGGCTAGTGCAAAGTGGACCCGTGCCTCGTTGTTTTGGAGTATATGTTTTACGTGTTCGAGGCTCGCGCTTGTATTCTGGTTTTGTAAAGCCGACTGCGGTATCCTCAGGATCCTCAGCCACATTCTGATCGACATTCTGGCTCTTGCATTCCACACTTCTCCGAACACTAGGCCAGTATTCCTTCGACACGACAGTATATATAGGCTCATCGTGTAGCGTACTCATTATCCTGTTTTCCTGCTTCTCTCTGTCCTTTCCCCTACTTGTCTCAATAGATTGCTTGTACATGCTCTGTTCTGGTTTGTTCCAGTGTAGTCGCCTCACCGCGGCTTTCACTTTTTTTTTGAGCGCAACCTCGAGCAATCTCCCCCCTGCCATTTAGTATCTGTACCCCTCTACCCTCCGTTACCGCCATCCTCCACCCCGTTATCACGCTGTCGCCCTATCGTCAGTCCCCGGTCACCTCTACGACCTTCACGAGAAGCCGCGCCGCACGTGACGCTCCGGTCTCTGTTCCTCAGCCCACCGCTGCTGCCGTTCCTCCTTCCGATCTCACCAACATCTCGAGCGCTTCTCTTCCTGATTTAGTCTCGTATTCTTCGTCCGACTCCGAATCGCCCACTGCCCCTCCAATATCGCCCACCGTTGCCGCATTTGTACAATCTGCGCCTTCCAAACCGCCCGTCTTAACAGCGGGTGATATCACTCCAGAAGCATTGCGACACTGGGCAGTTGGCTGCAAATCTTATTTCGCCCACAAGGACGTCGCGCCACATGTTCAGGTCCAGCGTGTTGCATGGGGACTCCAAGATCCCCGCATCCCAGCGATGGTACGCGATAGACCTCGACCAAGATTAAAGTTATTAGCATCGCGGCAGTTCAATCGGCCCTTCCCTTGAATGGGTTACGTCGGTGCAAACTCGGAACGCGCTCTCAAGCGGACTTGCCTTCCATCTGTCCACCGATCAAATCCACTATCATCTCGAGGCCCGTATGCACCCCGATCTCGCAGTCGAACATCGCTCATCCGATGCGCGCGACGAAGAAGATCTCTGCAAGTGGATCGAGAAGGTGAAAAAGTTGGACGAGAAGCGACTATGCGACGTTCATCGCGTAGAACAATCTATGCACGCCTTTATGCGAACCAAGACTACCGACTCGCCCACGCCGCCCTGGGACTGCCGATGATGCGACCGCATCTCGCACTTTGAGCTCCCGTGCCCACATCCTCCCGCACCCGTCTACCGGCCCTTGCAGACGACGAGCGCCGCCTCCTTCGTGGCAACCGCAGCTGCCTCAAATGTCGCCGCCCCTTTGTAGACCATCTCTCCCATGACTGCCCCAACGGTTTCCCCCGATGACGCCTCCTACAAGCCTCTTACTAGCGATGATATCAAGCGCCTGTCCAAAAAAAGGCACGCAGACTACCGTTGCAAGTATCCAATCCGATGACGAAACGGTTGCTGCTGTCATGCCTCCTTCCGGTTACGAACCGGACTCGACAATGAGTACGTTATTCCAATTTCCGTTCCTCATCTCCGATGGCGGTACCATATCAATGGACTGCTCGTGGACAGCCTGGTTGCTGGCGACGTGCTTATTGACGATGGAAAAGGCGAAAGCCGCCATGAGGCGACTACACTGGAACAAACCAGAACAGGGCATGTACAAGCAATCTATTCAGAGAAGTAGGCGAAAGGACAGAGAGAAGCGGGAAAACGGGATAATGAGTACGCTACACGATGAGCCTATATATACTGCGCATGTCCTAGTATTGTCGTGTCGAGGGAATACTAGCCTAGTGTTCGGAGAAGTGTGGAATGCAAGAGCCAGAATGTCGATCAGAATGTGGCTGAGGATCCTGAGGATACCGCTGTCGGTCTACACCCTCCCGACCTATGAAACCAAGCGTTTCTCCCGCCTGTCGAGTGCATGACAATTGGCGAGTTCCTTCTTTGGCGGCCGTTCGTCATCTTCAGGGCTGTAACCAAATCAACGAACCAAATATTGTTTACCACGGCCAACAGCGTGTTCGTCGACAATGCGTTCGACCACGTATTCCAGGCAGCCGTCGGTGGTAAGGACAGGAGGGGGGCGACAAGGTTCACGCGCAGGGAACTGAACGGGGTCGTTGGGGAGGTATCGGTGGCGTTAACGTGAAACGTGGGCGAGGTTTTGCAAGTGGGCGGCAAGTCGAGAGTATATATTGAGATAGCTGCGTTCGCGCGAACGATGCGATGAGGACCATCATAGCGTGAGTCAAATTTGGCAACGCAGTGTGGGGAAGAGGCGGGATACTCCCTGCGACGGTTCTTGGTTGAAAGCAGGACCAGGTCGTCAACCTTAAACCCAAGGTCGGCGACACATTGGCGGTTAGCTGCGAGGGCCTGAGACAATTTGGGATTCGCGAGGTTTTCTTGGGCTTCGAGTACATCGAGGGCTAAACTGCCGAGGAAAGAGTGTGCAACGAAAGCAGCCTCTTCGGTCGGGGAGGGGGAAGACGCGAGTAGCAGTGGGAGGACGCGGGGTGCGCGCCCAAGATGGAGTTGGAAGGGCGCAAAGCCAGTGCTAGCGTCGACGGAGTTCATGATGTTGAATCGGACACGGGAGAGCGCCTAGACCCAGTCGTGCTGTTGGCGGTCGACGAGAAAATGCAGAGATTGGATGATTGTCCTGTTAGTGCGTTCGCTGGCGCCGTTCGTCTGAGGATGGAAAGCCGTCAACCACTTGAGACGAACACCAGAGAGGCAATGCAAGGCTTTCTAGAACTTTGGCGTGAACAGCTTGTCACGACCGGAGGTGATTTCGGGTGGCAAGCCATTTTCACAACACCAGTGGTTGAAAGATGAGGTTGGCGAGTTCTTGTGCGGAAATAGTGTCGCGGCAGGAGACGAAGCGGATGTCCACGCCAAGGCGGTTGGTGATAGTGAGTAAGGTGTTGAAACCACGGTCTTCTGGCAATGGCCCGATGAAATCAATGGCCACGGAGTCACCACATTGGTCGGGGATGGGAAGGGGGTATAGGGAGCCAGTAGGTGCAGTGGTGGCGCTCTCGTTGCGTTGGCAGTCGATGCAGGCAGGGATGTAGGATGCCACGAGTTGCCGGCGCATCCTGGGCCAGTAGAATGACTTGCGGAGTGCAGCGTAGGCTTTATTGGCGCCGAAATGGCCCGTGGCGTCATGGGCGAGGTGAAACAGCGACTCACGGATGCCTTTAACAGATGGTATGACGAGACGGTCGTTGAGGAAGAGTAGGCCATCGCGTTCGACGTGATTGGGTAAGGTGTCGAGAAGGCTGAATAACTTCTTACAGTACTCGTCTTCAGCGTAGCCGCGTAGGATATCGGGAATAAGGGAGCGGGCGGGTGGTGGGTATGGCAGTGGCGGCCACGAGGGAGTCGTCGTCTGGGCGGCGTGAGAGAGCATCTGCAGCGACATTTTCTTCTCCTTTGAGGCAGCAGAATTCAAGATCGTATTGGGCAAGGTATTCAACTCACCGTGCCTGCCGACGGGATAGGTCGCGTTGCGTGAGCAAACGTTCAAGGGTGCGGTGGTAGTGTAGACGATGATGTGGCTTCCCAACAACTCCGTGCGCCATTTGTGTAACGCACGAGTAATCACTTATAGTTCTTTCTGGTGTACGGTAATTCAGCTCGGCAGCGTGAAAAGATTCTGAATCGAAGCCGACCGGGCGTGCTGAGTGGAGATCTTTGCCCCATGACAGCATGACACCTGACCGAAGCTCTGAGGCATCACAGCTGAGGAAGATCTTATTCTCACCGGGGTGATCATGATCGATAGTGGTGAGGCAAGCAGGGCTGACGATCAAACGCTTGATGTGTTCAAATGCAGCGTTGTGGCGTGCAGACCACAGTGGAAAAGACCTTTCCGCGTTCTTGGCAGTAAGCTGGTTCAGACGCATCAAATGCGATGCTCAAGGAAGCGGGGTTCATCGTTGAACAGTTTGGTCTTCTTCGGTGAGAAAAAGAGAGAACTGCGGCGGAGTGCGTCCGGTACTTCTGCCACATTGCGTTCGTGTTCCTCCAGGGTTTGGAGCCAAATGATGATGTCGTCCGAGTAGACATGGCAGATTGTGCCGATGAGATGACGCAGGGCATTGGTTATTGCGCCGTTGATGGACCGCAGGGGCTTTACAGACACCCACTAGCATGACAGTCCATTCGCAAAGGCCCTATGGGGTGTGGACAGCCAGCCAATGAACGTCGTCCAGGTGTACCTTGGTCTGGAAAAAGGACTTAGTCATGTCCATTTTGCCGAAAATCTTGCCTTTAGCGCAGTCGCATAAGATTTCATCAATGTGGGGTAACGGATGGTTGTCGAGGATCGTGTTTGCATTGAGTGCGCGGAAATCGTTGACCCAACGAGGCAGAACAGTGGGATCGGCTTTAGGGATGATGGACGAGGAAGAGAAGTGCTGGCTGTTAGATGGGCACAAACGACCTGCAGCAATGTGTTGATCAAGAAGTGCCTTCTATGCCGCACGATATTTTTTGAGGGGTAGTCGTAGGCGCGGAGTTATTGTGCCCTTCGGCTGAAGGCGGGACAAGATATCGTCAGGAAGCAGGTCATAGTGTGGGATGTCAGAAGGAAAACACTCAGCGAAGCGTGTTTTCATCACGGTATCACGGGAGTTCAGCTCATCGAGGCGAGCCAACTCTTGGATGCGAAGATCGACCATCGCGACAAAGCTGTGGGGATCCCGGGCAACAGCGTGTGCATCAGCGGCGCGTTTGCGGAGATTGACGAGTATAACGTGAGGCGGGAGAGCCGCTGAGCCGCTTTCGGTACGTGGCGTATTATGCAGAAGGTTCGTATTCATTACTGGCGGTACAAGTGCGAGAACCGTGGTCAATTACAACGTTATTGCGAACGAGAAATGGTAGGCCGAGGAGAATGGGAGAACAGAGATTTGGGGAAACCAACTAACGGGCGAACGGAGTGTGCTCGAAAAAAGTTATCAACAAAAGAAAGGTGCAACTCCCCAAGACGATCTGTAGATGGCATTCATGATGAAGATGTTTGGACATACATTTGCTGATGAACGAGTGCCCGTTGGGAAGTCTCGTCCCCGGATCTCCAGATATCACTTGCAGAACCACCTGACGAAACATTTTAAATAAAAGCACATGCATACTCCTTCGTACGGACTAAACGCCAGTTATCGACACCAGATAATTTACACATCGGAAGCCACTTTCCTATCAGTCGTCGAACACACTCCTCTCATATGCTACGGTGCCTCGGGCGATGCTAATGCCACCCCAAACGCTTCTTGCAACGCAGTGTCAACTGTGGCACCACTGTCGATTACAGCGCCACTTGTCGATCCAGAGGGGACGTGCCAAGGCTGGAGACCAGTCCCCCTGCTTTCTACATGCTCTCGGCTCTCCGAGTACAGGTGCTCCCTGAGACTAAACATGATCCGTGGATAAATCAAGAAGGGGATGGTATTGATGTATAGAGCAACAACCACGCCATAGGTGTACTATGTATATCATGATTGACCTTTCCAGGTATCGCATCATAGGTAAATTTACTCACTGAGGCAGACGGCGACAGGTCACCCATCGTCAATGCCTTGTAAGTCATGTTCCTAGTGGCGAGTGTGAGCATTCAGTGACGCAATGATAAAGGTCACCGGTACAAGAAAAAGTAGATTGCACTGTTCTTCGAAAGCAACTTTATGTACTTGTTGATTTTTTGTTCTCTATACATCCGCCTTGCCTCTAACGCATGCACAATGAAGCGATTGATTACCAGGGCCACCAAAAGAATGTCGAATATTGCTGTTGGAATATTAAAGTAGAGAGCAAGAGTATAGCTGCGACTGGTTTGATGGGAGCAATAGTTTAGATTGACGATCTGCCCAGTTGAGACTTTGCGCGGGAGAGTCAATATGAGTAGATTTGAGTTCATGGTACGCACCACTGAGACCGCTATGAGGGCCAATCAACAAGAACAGAAAAACGACGTCGGCTATCACGGCTAGAGAGTATAAAGAGAATAGGATGTGTTGAATCCTTTGCGGTTGGTTGAACATGACTGATACACGAAGAATCATGATTGCTGTCCTCACCAGAGGTCAAGCTAACATTGCAGAAGTTTGGGGACACGTACCGTGCATTGCTATGTTGTAGACAAGTTCTGTCCATTCTTGAGTCTGGATCAGAGCGAAACCTGGAAGGAAACATTCGCTCAGGGTTTCAAGCGATGCGGTGCGAGCCTACATCTGTCATTTTCCGAACCAGCGTCATATAAACTGGCATCATGGGTAGTTTGAAGCAGTAAGACTCACGCCTAGATCAGATCAGTACTAACAATCAACTTTGATACGAAAGAATTTACCGATTCAGACAAAAGGAAAAGACCAAATCCCGACCCTAATCGAATTTGATTTATGACCAAACTCTGAAAGGGGAGGGTGACTTACCGAGCCCAAAGGTGCTGAACCCTCCCACAATGAGTTAGAGAAACTTGAAAAGAGAATCACGACACACGATGCAATTGCAAGCCCAAGATAACGTGACTAGTAGAATGATGTGAATTCAACACATGCTGAACAATCTATTTACCTCACCACGACGAAAAGTGCACAGGACAAGGACCAAGGCTGCATCTATAAAGAAGGTTGAGAGAGATCCATTCAATAAGCGTTGTATCAAACCCATATAAGTTCGATCTACGTGCAGGTTAAAATAAGTGGAAGAATAAAATATGCGATATCGGCACCTCGCGCGAAAAGGTGATTACTGACAAAAGAGTGAGTGTCAGCAGAACAGAAAATTTGATGTTCCTACTGTAATCATAGTATACTGTTACTGTAGAGGCAACTAAGGATTAAGGGACTGGTAAGTAAGAGGATACAAGGGATACTATCGTTCAGACTCACCAAGAATGTAATTCAACGATTGGAGTTCCTTGAGAAGGGTAATCAATGCTGGGGAAGACATTTAGATTGTCGAGAGGACGTGAGATGAGAGTGTTGGGTTGGGTTATAAAGGTATGTTTTGACGCGGACGGCCATGACCAAGGTAGCCGAGGGACGATAAAAACAGCCATGCAGTGTTTGCTCTACTTCGCGGAGATTTCCCGGGAGCCCTCGGTGGTTTGGTGCGTCCTATGCCACCAAATACTGGTTTCTTCCTTAAAACCAGTCTTACTTACGCTGTAGTGGCCACATATCTCGTCAACGATGTAGCTCGTTCAAGGCATGATCATGGATAACGAAAGCAAAACAGAATGCACGAAAAGCGATAAAGTTGCCAATGGAATCAATATGATTGTATTACGGCTGAATGAAAGGACAGACAGCTGACTTGAATGATGTGTCTATTTCACGTGACTCGATCCCGTGAGAAAGTATTTCTTCCGTGACGAGGGCGGAATGCGGTGCCAACCAAACGCGCCCATCGCCGCAGTGAGAGACGATGGGACCCTAACGAGGACCGGGAGACGATGCCAGCTGGCTCGGCAAAGGGCAAGCCTGACGAAGGCGGGGCGCCCAACTGGGAGGCGACGACGGCAAGTAATCAAGGACAAGGGTAGGGTAGCGATAGCGAAGGCGGCTGGTGGTAGGAGCGTGGCACGACGACAATCCCCCACTCAACTTATCGTGTGTCCAAGAAAATATGATCGCGGGAGGGCGATGGCGATGGCGAGGGCG
>JBBPKO010000627.1:2177-12506 GCA_038089295.1 Xerocomus amazonicus
GACAGGATCCTAATGCAATGGATATAGATGTGATCACACTTACTCTAGCTAATTGTGTGAAGCACATCCGAGAGAATCAGTACTTCATTTGTCACAAGGTTGGATGTTGGACAAGTAAGCATCAAAGGGAGCCATGCCAGAATCAACCACAAATTCCCTTCACCCCTCAAGCCACTCTCTCTAACTGTCTATTACCCCCTCTTCCTACCTAGCCATCTACTATACAAGCCACCTCCACCCCACTTGAATTGGAGCAATATGTCTCCTCTCTCATTGAAAAAGGGAATTCACCAGCAAATATTCATGCAATCCTCCAATCATGTTATGAGGACAAAAACCCCAACTTGCTTAGCATAGAAAGAGTGATAGTATAGGATTTTTAAAGTAGAGGAAAGAACAGTTGACGTCTTCCCCTCTCTTAGTGGTAGCAGCAGTGTATACTAGTAAAAATGATGGAAATGCAATCAAGATCCCCCTCTCCCTCCATGTCACTGCTACCAGAATAGTCAACACCTCTGCTCTAGTGGATAGAGGAGCAACTGGAAATTTTGTAGATGAAGCATATGCCTAACTTCTCAAACTTCCCCTTAGACCCCTCTCTTCCCCTCTTCAAGTTAACAACATAGATGGAATGAACAACAGGAGAGGAAAAATCCATTGGAAGACTACTGTCTGTCTCTCCTTTCAGGACTTCTCCTGGACAGAAGACCTTTATGTGACCAATTTAGGAAAAGAATGAGTAATCCTCAGTTTCCCTTGGCTGCAACAAATGAATCCCATTATCAACTGGGCAACCAAGACTATTCAATTAACAGCTAACAAAAATGATGAGCAACCATTGATTCTACAATTTCTCTCTGCCTCACCTAATGCTAAAATTGCACAACAGAAGGCTCAGCAAGACCAGTTAGATAGAAAAGAAAATGATGAAATGATCACAAAGACCACAATCGTGACTGACCTCACCCAAAGTATCAAGCAACTGAAACCCGTCCTCTCTTCCTTCATAACTGATTACCAAGACATTTTCTCCAAACCAAAAGATGGAACTCTACCACCCTCTCAACCTTTTGACCACTCCATTGTTCTCTCCCAGGATTTTGTCCCAAAGATAGTGAAAACCTACCAACTTAACCTCTAAGAAATGGCAGCATGCAAGATGTTTATTGATGACAATCTTCACACTGGCCAGATCATCCCATCCAGCTCCCCTCAGGCTTCCCCCTTCTTCTTTGTCTCTAAGAAAACTGGCGATCTCCATCCTTGTCAGGACTACCGATACTTAAACGATCATACTGTCAAAAATGCCTACCCTCTTCCCCTTATCCCTGAACTCATTGATAAACTATGAGGATCCACAATCTTCATGAAGATGGACATTCATTGGGGATATAACAATATCCTCATCAAACTGGAAGACTGTTGGAAGGCTGCCTTCATTACCCCCTTTGGCCCGTTTGAACCCACCATTATGTTTTTTGGACTATGCAACTCTCCTGCCACATTCCAAGCTCTGATGAACCACCTATTTCATGACTACCTCACTCAGGGATGGTTGGTCATTTACATGGATGACATTCTCATCCACTCCTCTGACATATCTCTCTATCATGACCAAACTTGCCTAATCCTTACACGGTTGCAACAACATTCTCTCTTTCTCAAGTTGTCCAAATGTGTCTTTGATGTATCAAGTGTGGAATACCTTGGCCTCATTGTGACACACAACAGTGTATGGATGGACCCCATCAAGGTGTCCACTATAATGAGTTGGTCTCCTCCCACATCTGTCAAAGGAGTTCACTCTTTCTTGAGCTTTTGCAACTTCTATCAGAAGTTCATCCCCAGTTTCTCTCATCTCACATCTCCCCTCTATTCCCTTATCTATCTCAACCACCCCTGGGATTGGACTCTGGAGTGTCAACTCACCTTTGATTGCTTCAAGGAGTTATTTGTTACTGCCCCTGTCCTACTCCTTCCAGATGTCACTGCCCTCTTCTTTTTAATGACTGATGCCTCTCTCATGGCTACTAGTGGCATTCTCATGCAAAAAGATACCAATGGTGATCTCCACCTCTATGCCTACCTCTTCCGAACTCTATCTCCTGCCAAGTGAAATTACGATATCTATGATCACAAGCTCCTCACAGTCATTCACTCGCTTTCTGAATGGAAACATTACCTCCAAGGGACTGGTCTCCCTATTATGGTTTTTACCGACCACAAGAATCTCTCTTACTTCCAACAACCCCATCGTCTCTCCCACTGTCAGGCCTGCTGGATGTTGTTCCTTCAGGACTTTGACCTACACTTCTTAGTCTAGCCTAGCTCCGCTATGGGTCCTGCTGATACTCTCTCTTGCTCATCCTCCTCTGACCTCTCTTCAGATAATACCTCCATCACCCTTCTTCTCCCTGATCTCTTTATCTCTTTTATTGATCTTGCTCTTCAGGAGAAGATCACCCTCTCCTCTTCATCTGACCCTCTTGTTCTTTCCACTCTCAAGCATATGTGTGAAGGTTCTCCTCTCTTCCCTCGTTCCACTTTCCTTGACTAGTTCTTCCATGACAGTCTCCTCTACTATCATTCCTGTCTCTATATCCCCCCTTCTTCTTGTCATGACCTCATTTCCTTGGTCCATTCTTCTCCTGTGGACAGTCATGGTAGTCAGTTCTGCACCCTTGCCCTCCTCTAATGTGACTATTGGTGGCCCAGTATATCTACCTTCATTCACTCTTTTATTACCAGTTGTTCACTCTGTCAGTCCTCCAAGCTGTTAACTTCCCCTATCCTTCCCCCCCTTTCCCTCCTTTCCTTCTCTACCACTTGTCCCTTCTAGTAGCTCTCCATTGATCTCATCACCAGTCTTCCCCCCATGGGTTCTTTCAATTCTATCATGGTCATGGTTGGCCACAGGCTCACTAAGGGGGTAATTTTCATCCCTTGCTTGAAAACTGTTGACATGACAGGGGTCACCTCCCTCTTCTTCTACCATATGTTCTCTCATTTTGGCCTACATGATTGTCTTATCTCCAATTGGGGTCCCCAATTTGCCTTTGCTTTCATGTGAGAACTAGCCCATCTCCTCCACTATGACCTGACCCTCTCGTTGGCATATCATCCTCAGACTGATGGGGAATCCAAATACGTAAACTAGGAATTAGAAACTTATCTCCACCTATTTTGTAGTAATGAACTCTCCTTCTGGCCAGACTTTCTTCCTTTTGCCTAATTCCACTATAATTCCTCTACCCACTCCTCTATGAAATGTTCCCCTTTCTCTCTTCTTCTTAGATATGAACCACACACCTACCCCTCTCTTGGCCAAACTTTCCTCCCTGCCCTGACAGATCAGCTGACTGCCCTGGACAAGACATGTCAAGAAGTGTCTGCTACACATGAACTGACACAACAAATGATGCATGTAAGAATCTGCAGCAAGTTCCAGCCATGGAAGGTAGATGATAAGGTGTGGTTAAAAGCCACCAATCTCTGCTGATAAAGTACACTGTGGCAGAAATTAAACCCCTTATGTGAAGGCCTCTTTTCCATCATGCAAGTTCTTTCCCCTGTGGCATATCATTTGAAATTACCCTCATCGTGGAAAATTCACAATGTCTTCTATGCTTCTCTTCTACCTCTGTTCCACTCCACTCCTGAATTTGACACTCCCATCTTATGACCACTACTGTAGATTATCAATAAAGAAGAACAATGGGAGGTAGAACAAATCTTGTGGCATGGTGGAGTAGGAAAGAAGTGGCAATATCTCATCAAATGGAAAGGATATTTCCATGCTGAAAATACATGGGAACCAGAACAAAATTTGACCAACATACAGACCATGCTCCTGACATATAAAAAGACTCACTCCCTAGTCTAGAGACCTCCCAGATGCCTGCTATCCACCATCTTACTGCAATCATGTCTTCTCTATCCACTACTCCAACCCTTCCCAACCCTATCCCACTCTGAGCCAATCTGTTACCGATTTTCCCTCAATGACTTCTCTTTGCCACTATTCTACAAGATGCCCCACTGATGCTCGCCATCTCTTGCCATCCCCTTGCTGATGAGGCAATGTTGGAGGCATATAACCTCTATCATATGTATTCCACTCTTTGTCTTGTCCTCCATGATCTCTCTCCATGAGATCACCCAGTCTCTCTCACTGCAGACGAGAGTATCTGTATCATGCAAGCAAGGATCCAAACTCTGGATCTTCTCTTTTTCCTTAGATTTGGTGACATGATCAATACTCTACCATATGAGTCCATAGCTCTGGTGTTTCATCTCCTTCTCAGTACTCTCCTCCCTCCTGCTCTCACCATATATCTCACCAGTGAGGACAATCCTATCCTCCCCTGTACCCACTCTGCCAATGCATCCCCTCCCCCTTTGCCATATCATCTGCCAATTGACACACCTCCTACCCTCTCCTCCATCCAAGACTTCTCTCTCTCCTCCTCCACTTGTGCCATCTCTCTTGCTGGACACCCACCAAACTCCCTCTCCCTCTGCTTGTCATCGTCAATCTACTATGATTACATCTTCATTCAGGCTACCAACTTCCCCTATCTGATGGTACACATTCCTATGGTAGAGGGGAACTCAAGCAGATCCCATCGACATCGATGCTCTCAACGAGTGGATGAGTCATTGTAGTCATTGTGGGGAATATGACACCCATTTGGGTATCTATTGTCAATACTATGTCTGTCCTATGTGTCAACATTGTGTCCCCAGTCATTCATGTAAAAATTGCCCTGCCAGTGTTTGCTTCACATGTGGACATGCATATGGCTGGGCCTCTTGTCTCCCATCAGACTTTGCCACCAAGGACAAGGAAGATCTATATGAACCTGCCCCCCTACCTACCAAGATGCATGACAAGTGAGATGAGGCTTGGGCTACCAAACATTGAGGAAGAATAAGGTAATTCAGCTGGTGGCTGAATGCTAAAATGGGACTTTTTGTTATGAACTTATACTGTTTATTCTTTTTTCTGATCTTATCTCTTATCCATCAATCATCTTACAGACACTATTCCTCTTCCAGGTTGAGATCTCTATCTCACCTTGTTCCCCTTATCTGATCTCTACCATATTGCTATCTCTCCAAACCCCAACAGATTGATATCGTTCCCCACTGATCCTTTATGATAATGCTTAGCCAGGATGGTCTGTGTACCATGGGGAGTAGTATAAATACCTAGTGCATGTAACTTGTATCTCCAAGCTAGTTTTATACAATCATACATTGTTCTAGTCTTATCCTCTTAGTGGGATCTCCCTTTTGCTAAGAGTCTAGTACTGTTGGCAACTCTATGATCTCAAGGTACTTAGAAGCATAACAGAGAGATGACAATCAAATAGTGGACAGAAGTGATCCATCAACTAGACATCTAGTGTGAGGGAAGAGAGGGCCCAGAATGCTTCTAGACAACAAGGACAGCTGTGAACACACCAAGTAGTGCTGTAATGACGAACTTTATTCAAGAGAGAGAAGAATTCATAGAGATTCAAGTTGGAGAGGGAGATATGGAGCAGGTCATCAATAAAGTGAGAGCAAAAGTGATGATTGAGAAGAGCAATATGTGTATTGGCAGGGGAATCATAAAAGGACATGATTATGGTTGAAGATGCTGAGGGCACCATGCCCATTCTTTTATAATCACCTATGGTAGGGCAAAGGGGAAGGATAGAGGGCAACTGGTGCCAATTCATAAGAAGATGAAAATGAGGCAGTGGAGATCAGAAAGGATGGGGTTCTTGAAAGAAGTCTATTTGCTAGATGGAAGGTAGGTATCCTGTAGATCAGGAGTGTCATGCTTCTTATTAGTGGAATCTATCAGATCAGAGTTGAGGGGAAAATTCAGAGATGTATGAAAATGTGTATAGAACCAGAGGAGGTAATTCTGGAGTAAAGGTAATTCTTAGGCCATATCTCAGAGCCAGGAGGGAGGGGAGAGGAAACAGTTTTACTTCATATGGGAAGACCAACCAGAGGAGTTGTAAGAGAATGGGCTTGCCAGGCCCAGACCAACGAGAGAGAAAAGAACAAAAAGCAAGAGGTGTCAAACTCTGCTCAACCTCTGGGGAAATGTAACCAGTGGGCTAACCACACTCATATGGGTTTGCCAGACCTGAGACAGTTTAATGACCTACCTAGGTCCTATGGTTATTTAATATTGAATTATAACCACTCATTCTAAGGTGTGAATGGAAGTAGTTTAACCTCCTGCTCAGGAGATGTCCCAAACAACTGCCATCTAAGACATCATTCAGAGGGATAGACAGTTTAGACTCTTATCTAGGAGTTAACCAGCTTTGAGTAGTTTATACTCCTATCTAGAAGGAGACAGAGAGAGGAGAAGATGTGGGAAATGATAGGAAAAGACAGGGAAAGTACCCCCTGGACAAGACTGGAGGCACTAGATGATGGACACAATCAATACCCACACTAGACTTCATTAGAAGAAAGAGGAACATAATTGGAAGGTGATAGAGAATACATAGAGTAGACAGAGAAGGAGGGAACAATATATGGAGCAGGTGAGAGAGGAGAGAGGAGGCCAAGATTGTGGAGGGGGTATAGAGAAGAGACCAGTGATAAGGAAAGAGAGGGGGAAGAGCATATGTAGGAAGAGAGGGGGATATTGGCAAAAAGGAGGAAAGCCATATGATAGTCATAATGAGATGGGCAGAAGACCTGGATATCATCCAAAAGAGTGGAGAAATGATCTATCAGAAAGGGGGAAGGAGGAGATAAGGGAGATATGAGATTGGTAAGATAGGCATCAAACATGTTGTCTAGAAAAGGAAAGAGAGGCAGGGAAGAGAAGGAAAAAGGAATAGGCCCAGCCAAGAAGGAGTTGTCATTGACATTGTCTACCCAGGAAAGGACAGTGGGAATGACAGAGATCTTGTTATGACTCACTCTATTTTTCTCTTATTTTTCCTTATTTTTCCTGATTTTCTAGAGCAAGTTTTGCTCTAAGACACCCTTATCTAATCTAATCTATAGGAGGGCCTAAACCCAAAACCTTCGCCCATTAATCCTGGACCAATGGACTGATCCCTTGGCCCCAGCTCTTCCCCCCAACCAATATGCATCTAGAAGCATCCATGGATGCCCTTACTTCCTTCAGATTTTATCTGCTTTGTGGCAGATCTTCAGATCTCCTCAAAAGTAACTTAAGGCATCAAAATGCGAACTATCATAGCTAGGGCTATGCTGCCACTGTGGCAAGGACTCCTCATGTATATTCTTCCATTCTACATGTGCTTCACATGCCTCCTCATACCCTAGCCCATGTAATCACTAGATCTAGCCACAACCTATGTAAATACTTAGATAGTATATAAAGGCCAAGGAACTTGACCAGGAGATTCCCCAGTCAAGTTCTCTTGGAGTTCTCCCTCTGGTAGGAGGCCCCACAGCAAGATAGACTCAGTTTTCTCCTCTCCACTTCACATATTCCATTATCTAGGCCCCCTCTCCTTAGATCTCCCATATCAGGCTTATCTAGCTTGGTATAGAGGTTAGAGGTGTTTCAGATCTAGTAAGGGGAAGGGACAGGAGAAGTAGAGCAAGTAGAGCAAGAGGGAAGTGGGGAGGTAGAAGGGGAGGATCTGGCAGAGGATGGCAAGGAGATGAGACAGAGGGAAAGCATAGGAGAGGATGCCAAAGCCTTGAGGGGTGTATTGAGCAATGGTGGAGAGGGAGGAGAGAGAGAGAAGATTAAGAGGGAGTACACTGCAGTGATACCACCAGCAAGGTCAGTGAGGAATAGTGGGGCAAAGGGTGCAAGCATAGGCAAGTACTTATTGGAAAAACAAGGGCTGGAGAGAAAGAGTAGTGGCCAGAAGTATGAGAGGGGAAGGAAGGATGGCAGGCAGGGGAGTGATGGGTGATCAAGGATGAGGGGGAAAGAGGTCAGTAACTCTGAGTAGGGAAAACTGATCATTAGCAATCACATCGATGGAAAATGAAAGAGGAGCAGCAACTGGGATGACAGAGGGAGAGGATACCACAGAGATGGCAATGTCAACCATTGTTACAAGTTTGACTTCCTTGGAACAGAAAGACTATCAACATTGAAGTCTTAGATATGACTTAGCTATATCTCAGAATTGGAGGTCTTTCTTAATAGTGTATTCCAAAGGGGATCTCAGAGGATGTTTCAGGATAGAGGTTGAATGACAGAATCCAAGGGAATGATAAAGGAATCAAATAGAAAGTTAGGTTCTAGATCTAACTCTATAAAAGTGAGAATATGGATGGGGAGCTATCCCTATACTGTATATACATATTTATACTACAGGGTATGGTGCACAGACCAGGCTGTGTAGGTACATATATGGAAGTAGAGTAAAGGGTTCCATAACTCTAGGTACAGGGTTGTACAGGAATAGACTATCCATAATGGAGAAGCATACAATGAGTTAAAGGAAGATAGCCCAATGGAGAATAGGGCAAAGGGGTATCCCATAGGCAAAGGGTAATACTACAATAGAACGTGGAGCAAGGGCTTACTGATCTGGAATGTGGAACATGAAGTAGACAAATGGGGATAGATATAGGGGTCCTACTGCAAGGACTGACAAGCAAAGTATAGGAGTGACTAGGAGGGTATATACGACATCCAGTGGGGTAGGGCAGATATAGAATAGAGTATAGACAATAAGGAGCATGTGATATATCATACAAAGCATGAGCACTTGGTGTAACGATTCAGAAAATCATAACATTAGCTCTGTCTTTAGATTTTGAGCACCAGCTCAAAAAACCTGAGAATGAAACAACCAAAATCCTACAGAAGTCTCTGCTCAGAGAGCAAGAGAAGGGAATCTACTTCAACTTCTTCAAATAAGTCAAAGTCATCGAGGGTAACAAGAGTAGTGGGCAGCATTGGTGGTTTAGATGGAGAAGGAGTTGACCACCAGTTGCATTGAAGGAGAAATGCAAAGAAGGATTGGGTGAAGGAAGAAGTCTCTGACTAGAGAATAAGAGAGGGATGCTAGGAACAAAAAGCAGAAGTCCAATAAGGACATTCTGGCATGCAATATTTGAAGGGTAGACAGAAATGTTCCATCCACATGGTATCCAATGACAGAGGAGAGAGGGCCTAGAATACTTCAAGGTAACAAGGACAACTATGCACGTGATACATAACACCATAATGACAGACTTTATTGATAGGGGAGAAGAATTTGTAAGGATTAAGTTTGTCAAGGGGAAAGTCAGGGGATGTCAATGAGATGGGGGTAAAAGTGATGGTTGAGGAGAGCAATGTAGGCATTGGCAGGGGAGTTGTAAGGAGAAGACATGATGGTGATGATAAGGCTGACAGAATCCAGCTCAATCCTGTTATATCTCCTTCAAGACAGGGTAAAGGGCAACTAGTGCCAATTTGAAGAAGACAAAATTGAGGCGATAGAGATCAAGAAAGATGGGGTTTTTTTTTGAGAGAAGTCCACTTTGTCAAGGTGGAAGGTGGGTATCCTGTGGATCAGGAGTACTATTCTTCTATTAGTAGAAGCTGTCGAAATAGGAATAGAGAGAAGATATCAGAATTGTATGGAAAATGTATTGAGCTGGAGGAGGGGATTCCAGAGTAGAGGTGATTGTCAGGCCATACCTCAAGGCCAGGAGGGAGGAGAGAAGAGAGAGGAAGTAGTTTTTCTTCATGTAGGAAGACTAACTAGAGAGTTCATTCAAGACAGGTTTGCTAGACCTAGGATAGATGAGGAGGAGAGAGGGGGAGAGTGAAGGGTGCCAACCTTGCTCAACCTCTGAGGGAACACAACCAGTGGGCTAACCAGACTCACAATGAGCACTTAAGCCTGAGGCAGTTTAATGACCTACTCAGGTCCTCTAGTTATTTCATTTTGAATTATAACTGCCCACTCTAAGTGTAGACAGAGGTATAACTACTCTAACCTGGGAGTCCTATCCACTAGTATCCAAACCATGGACTAGGAGGAGTGAACAGTTTAACATCATGCCCAGGATGTGTGAGCCATCTCAAATGATGACCCAAGGGAAGTAGTTTAGAGCCATGCTGAGAGCTATCACTAATAAATGAAACATCTCCACATAGAGCAGTTTATCCTCATGCTTAGGAGTTAAACCATCTCTCAGTGATGATTCAGACTAGATAGTTTAGACTCATATCTAGAAGTTGGACAGCTGAAGAGTAGACAGGGAAAATCAAAGAGCAAAGAGCAGACAAGGAAAATACCCCTTGGGTAAGACTGGAGGTACCGACAATGGAGAAGAATGTCAGAAGAAGGGGGAAAAGGCACCAGGCAAAGGTAGGAGAGG
>JBBPKO010000629.1:0-16104 GCA_038089295.1 Xerocomus amazonicus
TGTCAGCTCGGTAATGCTCGAGGGCTTGCGCAAGGCCATCGGAGACGTTGGCATGGCAATGACTGTGACAATGGGCTCGTTAGCAAGTGGGGTGATGGTGCTGCAGGCGGCACATGCCACGTTGTAATGAATCTTTGTATGGTGACATGGGTTCTTGTTATTTGTGGCTCTTCAAGTTACTTATACCTATGACGTACCGTTTGCACAGTAATTGCACAACATTTGTGAGGGGAAGCGCACAACATTTATGAGGATAGGTAGGGTATCCAGAATGACCCAACCTTGAACAGCGAGTGATTTCCCCAGGCTTCCATCATTATCTAGTCAGCCTTCTTGTGCATACCACCGGACCTAGCGGTGAACGGAGCGAACCGGAAGACATGGCGCAGGAAGGTTGAACAGATCATCAAGAGACTGGACTGGGTTGCAAAGTTACCTCAATGGTACTGTTATGGATCCGGACCGACAGCTTGAAGCCTTCACAAAGGCTATTATCATTTCCAGTATCTCCAATTTGCTATTCTGCCATATGCTCCATGCTCATGAATGGTTCAACTACTTTACAAAGCAATTCGAATGATTTATGACAAGAATGGAACTGGCAGTACATCATGCAGCGCCGCATGTGGTTGCACAAGAACTGAAAATGGTCAGTAGTGAGTGTCAGCAGCATGACTAGCCAGGACACAAGGCAGACGACTGCGTGAAGTCAAAGAACAAGGCTAAGAGTTGGGAGAGAGAGTCACGGGAGGCATTGCAAGTCAAGACGTGACACAGAAAACCTCCAAGGAATTAAGCCAAAGGGTTGGGGGGGTAGAGATGACAAAAGCGAGGACACGGAGGTCGGTCGCATCACAGAAACACTCCAAGTGCGTATCGAGTAAAGATTTATGTGGTTTTTTGTGTTGTCTGTGCTACGAGAACCCGCACTAGTTTTGACAGTAATATCTACCCAGCCTGTCTCTTTTTTTCCGACCCTCTCCATTTCTTTTCTTTCTGGTTGTTGTGTAAAATTGATATACTATTTATAATGTCACGAACGCCAGTCACGGGGTAGGAACCAAAGATGCATGGAAACGGGACAGTGAAGTGGCCACTGACATCACAAACCCAAACACAAAGTGCGCCGAGCCTACAAGGCCAGCAGGCACAACAGATGACCAGCAGGAAATGCCACTCGACCTGTGAGGTGGTGAAGAGGCCTGAGAGGTCGAAGATTGGGCTGAGGACCCAAGCGGACAGGATGTCGGCACCAAGGGTGCACGTGATGAGTATACTGCTGAGATGGACAGCACTGATGGGGCTGAAGTGAGAGAGCAAGATGCTAGTGGCGAAGAACATCCGGGCTCGAGGACCACGGATGAGAGGTCGCACACAAATGCCATCGCACCATCCAGCCAAGGAAGTGGCGACGATAAAGTCAGCAGTCAGCCACAGGAACGAGAAACTCAGACCGAGTGCAGAGGAAGTGCATGGGCACGACCAAGGTAGAAGGCAGTGAGTTGAGTCAACCGCATGACCCAGAGATGGCCGAGGTCGCTAGGGACCAAGGCAAATCAATGACACGTGGCGCGAGCGCATGGAGTGCATCGCGCGAAATCCCGGAACAAACATCCGGAGACCCTGAGGACATGCCGGGTGACGATGCACGTCATCCAGATGTATCCCCAGAACCACGCGACGCAGCTGGAGGTGCGGAGGGGATGAGCGGCGAGTGGGAGGATGCGGCGAATGTTGATGAACGGGTCGGTGGAGAGCACATGGACACGGGAATTGAAGGGGGGCCTACCCCAACGAATGGTAACGCATCGATTGAGGGGGAGAGAAGGAGCACGTCGACGCACAAGCGATCGACGATGACGGCAGCTGACAAAAATCATCAGCACACCCCGGACGACAATGACGACATACCACAAATGTTCCCTGTGCCACCAGCACCACCAGATCCACCCGACAGGACCACAAACGGACAGGACAGAACTCCGAGCGAAGATCTTGAGGGGGAGTCGAATGGGTCGAGCAGACCAAGCTCGAGTGGGAGCACGCACGGCGTGAATATCGGTGTCGAAGCGAGTGAGTCAGGAACGTCGTGGAGCGACTGGGACGCCTGCACTAAGCCGAAGAAGCCACTACAACACGTCAGCAAGCAGGAAGAGTGTGAGGTGGGGAGATACTCACCTGGAGTGCGCAGCGATGAGCCGGACGACCAAGATGGCGAAAAGGCCATAAACGACGACTCACTGGGTGCCAAATAACGCCCAGAAGACGACGGCAGCGAGCGCGTCAATGGATTGAGTGCGCAGCATCCGAATAGGCGGCCAGGAACGCTAGAGGGCGAGCAGAGCCGGCAGGATGAGTCAGGAGTTGTCGAGGGCGACGGGACATGCCAAAATGACGGTGATGGCGTCCAGGAAATCACGGGAGGCGGCGGAGATGATTGCGTCGCCAGTACGGACGCATGGTATTAAAGGAGGTCCTATCAGACGATTGGGGCGACCAAGTGGACTGCGAGACGCTAAGCGCAATTGGGCACGCGAGAGCGAAGGCGGAAATGGCGGAATCGATGGGAAACAACAAGGCCGGGCGGATGGCGCGACGAGCAGCACACGCTACGAGCTGAGACAGCTCAAAACGCGATTGCTAGCTGAAAGCAAAGCGAGTCAGCGTGAGCGGTACCAAAGAACAATGGCGCACATACCTGGGCCACCCACACCGTCAATAAAATACCAAAAGTAGCCTAGAAGTTGGCCGAACCCACCGCGTCGACGAGGACGATTCAAGGGTGCGCAGGCGTAGCAAAAGAGAGCCGTGACTTGCCATATTAGGCAACTGTGCTGATGCTGTACTAACGGCGGCTCGACGGACACAAAACATATTGTTTATGGACGAATTACAGTAATTTAATTCAGGTATACAAAATTATTTTTCCCTCTTAACTTGAGGGGAAGTGTTGGAATCTGTTGATTACTGCGCACTTCTGATTACGTAAGCCAATACTGTACGATGAGTCACTTAGTGACTACAAGTACAAGTATTACAGTTCTATAGTGTGCCCCCCATAAATGTTGTGTGCCTCCTTGTAAGTTTTGTGTGCCCCCTCATAAATGTTGCGCGCTCCCTCATAAATGTTGTGCAATTACTGTGCAAACGGTATGTATATATACCCTCCGAGTTGCACGGTACATATTTATACTATGGTAGATGGTGTGTTGACATTGTCTGTTGCATCTTGTGGTCACATCCAGGATTGTAAATATAAAGTGCCGGAGCCACGATATTGGTGCATTGGAGAAGCGAAAAAAAGAGCGATGTTATAAAAAAAATTCGCTTGTTGCTTTCGCTACTGGTCACGTGAGCTAGAACTTCCTAGTAGATAGACTGAGAAGATGAGTTTTTTTGCCATTACTTCCAGTACACCAGGACGAATAGTCTGATTCGCCAAAAAGAAGTTTGCTTTGTGGACTAGCAAGCAGATTGCACCTAAAAACTTAGCATAACAGTAAACAACGCAGTAGAGATGTTATTATTCTATGAGGAATTGAAGGCGTAAGGTATGTCTTTCTCTGCAGTCATCTACAACTAGCTGAGAACGGTTTCACAAAGTACACGACGTAAAGTACACGACACGATGTCACATTCGGATTCCGTCTTTGAAGAATGCCCATCGATACTGTGACAATGTCAACGGAACATGGGGTTAATATTGACTATATCATTTAGATCGAAGCGTTGCGTGGACACCTTCCGACTCGACCCAGCGTTAGCGAATACAACGGACCACGGTAAACTTGGCAACACCAGAACACGGTTCACCAACTGACATCAAATGTCATGTCGATACCTATGTGCGCCCCGAGCGTCGTGTCTGTTACTGCCTCTAACGGGTTACTAGGACAATTGCGGGATACATAGACAGGAGTGCCAGCCAGTAAGTAACATGACGTACAGTAGTGAGATGAAGGGGTTATGGTGGGGGCTGGTCAGCTGAGATGGGATATCAGCATTTACAAAGATTTCGCTGGAGGAGTACTAACATCCTGAGCTATTATTCAGCGATATTCCCTGCACATGTGATCCGGTAGTCAATACGGAATTGATGAGAAAAATATTAGGAGACTGAGAGCTCGAGGGTTCTGCATCCTGTGAGTATCTGTTGGTGTCTTGGCTGAGTAAACTCGCCGTATCCGCGAGAGTAATGATACTATCATCTACCGCGGGCCGATATGAGTTTTTTCACTGTTCCCGGAGTCTAAGTTTTCTCACCGTCGTTCAGCTGTTGGATGTATGGATCGTCAATGAAAGGATCCGAAGCCTCAGCACGTGAAGCCATAGCATTAACTGCGGCAAGAATTTTTTGTCGTGCATCCTCATCGCACGGGCCTGGAAGCGTAACCGCGAATCCACCAGCTCTTCCGTTTTGAGGGTCTGTGTCTTGAGAATGATTAGGTGGTGAGCCTCAGTAACTGCGCTGGGTTGTTGTCGACTTGCCGTTGGCAGTGCGCAGCTGAGTGCTGGGAACTGCTCGCATAAGCCTGGCTTCTCTTACCACTCTCTCGGATGTGTTCTAGACGAGGCTTTGAGGGGGACAATAGACCACGAACAGTTCAACCACTCAACCTTGGTGTCGAGATAGAAAGCTTTGGATGCAGCGTGAAACATACGCGCTGCTCGGTAGTGACGGAACATCGTGAATGGGTTCAGAGATTTGGGATGATTTTTCAGTTTCGCCTCTTTAGCTACTAAGCTGCCGATGCGTAAGTAGATCGAAGCATGCAACTTCGACATTCCCTGACCTTTCGTACCGGATCTGTGTATTGTAACGAAAGCGGTGGTCATTATTTAAATCGATGCCCATCTCTGCGATCTTGACCATTTCATCCAGAGTTGCAGAGAGCAGAAGGCTGCCCTTGTCGACGGCATTTTCAACCTCAAAGTAGGCACGAGGGAAAATGGTTTCTTCGTATGCTGCGGCGTCGCCAAGATCAACTGGGACGATCACAGTAGTTTGTGGTGCCATCTGTGGACCAATGCTGTGGGGTGTCTGGGAAGTGGGAGTAAAGGAATTTGGTCCGGATAAAATTCCGTTTAGGAACCATAAGGTAGATTCCGGGAAAGAGGCGTTTCCGTCCTAAACCGTATTTTCAAGGTTAAGATTTTGCAGAGCAGGGAGAAGAGTATCGCTAATCTTGATTTGGCAAGGATGATATCAAGAAACCAGTAATCGAAATAAATTTGTTAATTTCTTAGACCAGTTCATCTTCTTGGTGGGGGAGAGACACTTGGCGCTTGAGACCCCATGCGTTACGTCTCACGCTGTTGCACTCAGCGCAGTTCTCCGTCGAAGCTCCGCGAGATGACAAAACAAATATTCGCTGGCGTGTGTGGGTTGGTAGGTCCATGTTTGTACATGTTTTAAAAACGTGTGGTCTACATTGATTTCGACCAACACGAAGTCGAGTGGTTCGTTAGCCTTAGAATGGCGCGACCAGTGGTGGGCACTGACCGTGCTCAAATGGAACTTCAGGTTTGGGGAACAACAGTCCACCTCCGCCCGGAAGAACTAGATCCTAGGGAAATCTGGTGGCGTGAGCGTTATCACCGACTGAAAACTCGTGGATACCTTCTACGTCCGCGGTATTCGCCCGATTGGGTTCCTTCATGGATGGCGTCGAATGTAGACTATGCGGGATGTGAAGATGGGAAGAGACTATTGGTATGTCACCTTATTCCCATACAACCTGTCTTGCTTTTCACTGGTTTTCGGGTATAGTATGGTCAAATCATCGATGCGACTCGACTCTCGGACTGTAAAGTAGTGGCGTTAAAGCAGATTTCGAGAGCGGAACACCCCTACGAAGTGGATATCGCATTGTATCTCTCTTCTGAAGACCTCTTGATACCTGCAAACCATTGTGTCCCTGTATACGATGTTCTTTCTCTGGACGGTGATGGTGATTTTGTCATCATTGTAATGCCTCTCCTCAGACCATACACTAATCCTCAGTTTGATACTATTGGAGAAGTAGTCGAGTGCTTTCGCCAGCTGTTTGAGGTAGTGCCAATCAACTCTCACGAGCATCTTATGCTGAGCCCCTTGCAGGGACTCCAGTTCATGCACAAGCATCATGTTGCCCATCGGTAGGCGGGACTGTTGTGGATCATCTCTATGTTTACACTCTTACAGGGACTGTATGAACAAAAACATCATGATCGATCCTACCGATCTCTATCCGGAGTCATTTCACCCAGTGGATACCGACCGGAACAAAGAGTGTAATGCTCCCGCCAAGCACTTCACACGTACTCAAAAACCATCGAAATACTACTTCATAGATTTTGGTATTTCTCGCCGATATGATCCTTCAGATACTAGTCCAAGAGAAGTTCCGATATGGGGTGGTGATAAGGAGGTACCTGAGTTCCAGAACTCCAATGAGCCGTGCGATCCTTTTGCCACCGATGTATTTTACATTGGCCATGCTATAAAGATAGACTTTCTGTTGGTCAGTCGCGTCCTCTACCTTGGGACGTGATTTGTATCAGCTAACCATCGATCTCAGGAAAAACGAGGTTTTGAGTTCATGAAACCATTGATTGCCGATATGATCCAGGCAGACCCAGCTAAACGTCCAAGGATGGACGAAATTGTAGCTCGGTTTGACGATATTCGGTGCAGACTCAGTCAACGCAAGTTACGTTCACGAGTTGTCGATGTCGACGAGGACATATTCGAGCGGCTCCTCCGCACTACTTCCCACTGGCGCCGTCGAGCCATGTTCATTGCTAAAAGGATATCGGCCATCCCTTCTCCATCACCTTAGGGCGCCATCATTGTTGTGTCATGGCATACATACACAATTATATTAGTCCTGCTTTCACCCAAGATGGATGGTTATGTGGAGAATTTTTAGATTACTTAATCATTCGGTCACTTACACCGAGGCGATCTTGAATAAAACGGGGTAGCATCCGCCCACCAATAAAAATTGTGCTCTGGAAGGAAATGTAGTCAGACTATGGTTTCAGGTCTTCAGAGACTCCGAAGCGATACCCCTTCCGGGACCTCTGGGCTTGAGATTGTGGTGAACTATCCGAGTGATGAGTTTTTTTTTGGTTTTCTGGGAATATAAGTCATACAGAAGGCTACAGTAACCTACCAAACCATTCAAAGCTCACAGGATACGACTGCAGGCTGATACAGATAACTACAGACAATTGGGGGAGAACACAACTGGAATCAACTGAGTTGTCCATGAGCCTTCGATTGGAGATCCTAAACGAATCTCTCGAATCGTTGCTCAAACTTTCAACGCCCTCCAGTGACTTATTGTGACTCAGCCTGCGATTCATCTCTACACTCGGTGCAGCCAACGCTCTGAAATCGGTGACATTAGGGCAGCTATCGGGCTCCAGGAGGAAGCACTTTCGCTCTGAGTCTGGTACCTTTTATACATGATATCGGCAACTCGGGGGAGAACGGACACCTCGACGAGGCCATCGTTCACATGCGAGATGTGAGATACAAGTCAAGCAACCTGCACGGCAAACACATCAAAAATGGATTGCAACATATTGAAATCCGTTTGAACGCGATATGATTTTCTGAGTTCCGTGCTACCTGCCCTTCGGGTCTAGGAACAATCAAACGGTGTCGGTAAGGTATCACGAAAAATGTCAATTTTCGAGATTAGTGATATATTCTAATACAACTCTTTTCGATAGTAGTGAAGCTGGTGTACAATTAGCATGGATATAAACTACAGATATAATTTTACAATTAGCGCTCGGGTCTCAACGTATCGACAGGCCTGAGAGTGGATTCCATGATTTATATTTTCGATAGTATCGATCTACGCTTGAAGAGCTCTTTTATACGAAAATCAAATGTATTATTTGCACTCTAATACATCACTGGTACTCTTTACCACACTTGAGCCCGTCTGGCCACTGGCGAGGCTGGGAACGGAAGACCATCCCTGATGCTCTTCTTGCATGCCTTACACTTTGGCATCCGTAGTCGCACGTGGCAGGCTTCACAGTACAGGTGTCCCTTAGATACCGTGAACCCGAGATTGTCGTTAACGAACTCACCGTCACCCGTGAGACTTAGCTCGCCGGTGCGCGCAACGGAAGGCGGGAGAAGGCCGGATGGGGCAATGAATGGATTGCCACATTCAGCACAGAAAATGTGCTGTTCGTGGTAAGTTCGTTTACCAAGGGCGGGGTCGTCGAGCGAGATAAATCGTTCGTCTATGATGGCTGTCTTGCAGTGGAAGCAGCGTGGAGTAAACAACTATTCCAGTCATGATGTACAATGTGAGTTATCATCGCAATGTAGAGATACGGTACCAACCTCATGATAGTCCAAATGACAATACGGTTTTCCATCCCGCTCATAACTGCTCACGTGTTCCAAGGGCTCATTGCAGATGATACATTTAAAGCGATTAGAGTGCCATCATTGATCCATGGCACTCACAATGCGACCAATGATGGGACAATTGCACCCCCCACACGGGAGACAAATAGAACGCGGAATTGATGAGGTAGGAGGGGACGGTAAACCGCACTTGCACCCAGGGCTACGGGCAGGCGTGGAATACAGAAGAGATGGCTCTTGAATCTGGGTATGTCGAGACCCAAGGCTGCCCGATGTGGAACCCTGATGGAGGAAAGGGATGTGGGGTGGTTCATGTGGGTGAGGAGGGAAGAGGGCGGCGAGAGGGGGATGACTGTGGTCGTTGTGGGAGGGCGCGCTCGGGGCTGTCGGAGGGGGGAGGGGGGAAGGCCGAGAGGGTGCTCCCGCGCTCGATTACGTGGAATGCAGAGATCGCGATAGGGAAAGAGGTCGATGCCAGACTTTACGGGGCTGGTTGGTCTAGCGGTGAATGTGGCTGAATTTATATCCCGCACCCTTAACAACAATCTCAATCTCAACTTACGCTCTTATTCGTACTCGCACTACGTCTAAGCGCAGAAGCCCGGATTTTGAAATCGTCGAACTTTTTCCATCTGAACTCTGTTAGTTCTTCGTTTGACCCCACTTTCCACAATACGTGTATCAGTTCGACAAAAGCGCTTACTATTTCACTCCCGTAAGTGCGCAATGCTTTTCTCCACCTTTATTTGATACCTCTGATCGCATCGTTTCATTTTTATTTTCCCATTCTCAGTTTCAGTGTTTCCCATTGTTGTCAAATTTCCGCTGCCTGATATTTCTTTGCGTTCGCCTTCTTCGCTTCCGGAAACCGGAAACCGCATCTTCCCCCTGTTCCGCCGCCCCGCAGTGCGGTCTTATCTGTTCTGCCCATCCCGTTTTCCGCCTCAAATTTGCTGCCACTCTCAATCTTTGCTGCTTGTGCTGCCATCTGCACCTCTCATCTCCTGCTGCGTCGTGTTTCTCGTCTCTGCTTCGTCTCAGCCTTGAGGTATCGTATATTCATCGCCTAACGGATACTCCACTTTCTTTGGAGTCTTTATACTCCCTTTGCATCTAGCTCTACTTCTTTCTCCCCCTGGTCTCTTTTTCCTTGTTCTCGGTGAGTTTGCATTGTCTAGATTCCTGTTATTTCATACCTTGACTCTCATGTCAGTCTTGTCTTTGCTCACTCGCCTGTTATTCCTCTCGATAGTCCTCTTGTCGCGTTGCTCTCCCAGTTTTCTCAATTTCTGCCTTATCTCACCCCGTTCACTCTCTATTTTTTTGTCAGTCGCTGCCCAAAGCCATTTCATTCCCATATCTTGTTTTTTCCTGTAGGCGCATAAGTTTCTTTCATTCCAGACATTAACACTCTAGTCTCAAGTAATCCCCTTATTCACACTCTGCTAACACTCAAAAGCTCTTCTCTTTACTTTCCCCCTCATTGCTGCGTCCTGACACAGTGCCACTAAGTTCTACTCTTTCCTTCATAACACCATATAAATTGTTGGTATTCCCTCCCTTAGTTCCCATCAGTCTACTTCACTTTAAAGCCACTTTCATCTGTATTTTTTCAATGAATCACAGAAACCCTGATGATATAACCTTTCAAGTCACAGGTATGATTTACTAGAAGGTTGCTATATGTATATATATACTCACCCTTTTTCTTAGTTGGTCAATTGAGCCTTCCATCCCAACTGGCCAGACAGGACATTCATGTCATGGTTGCTGTTGGTGATATATCTAAAATAACATGCTCTGGCAAGCTATCAGAGAATGGTTTGATAATAACATGGAATCATCCCTTTCTCTTGTAAGTATCAATAGATACATAATTCTCACCATGTTTCCTTATTTTCTTTTCTCTAGCACTGCATCTTTGTCTACCACTGTTGGGATTGCTGTTTACAGTCTTTCAGAGGAGCTTACTTCAGAATGGGATAGAAAACCATTAGGTGATCAGCTGACCATGAATGTGGCTGGTTTATTGGAGTATGGCAGCACATGGCAATGTGGGTTTTGTTTCTGCCCTTTAGATTGACTCTCTAATGTTTTACAGACAATATAGCAGGACTTCTCTTGGGCCCTGTAATTCTCTCTATGACTTGTAGTATTAGTGATGTGTTGGTAAGTTCTATATTTAGTTTTAGTTGACTATGGTTAAATATACTGTATATCAGAATACACCATATGGGCATGACTGTCTGTTATCTATGACAAGTCATGCACTGAAGCTATCCAAGTTTACACAAAATACCAAGAATATAGCTTGTGTATCCACACAAATTGAAGTGGATCTGGCAAGATTGGATCTTTGCCCATTAGGCCATACAAATCATATCAATATTCTCAAAGCTCTTGCAGCTTCATTCAGAATCAGTTATGATCAGCAAGGCAAAGTCTCAGACCTCAATAGGGCTATTGAGATTTTTCAGACAAGACTTGATCTCTGCCCAATAGGTCACCATGATCATGAAAATTCTCTTGGTGATCTTGCTATCACTTTGGCAAGGCACTACAGGATCCAACAAAATAAAGAAGACTTGAACAGGATGATAGAGATACAAGAGAGATGGCTAGATCTATGCCCACTAGAACATCCAAGCCATGTAAGAGCTCTTGGATCTCTTGCAGTATCCTTGTGGGACCATTACAATTCTCAAAATGATATGAGATACCTGAACAGGGCTATTGAAATGCAGATGAGAAGACTTGATCTTTGTCCAGAAGGTCATCCAGATCATGGCAGAGCATTAAACAATCTTGCAATGTCTCTGGAGACACGTTATCAAACACTTGGTGATCTAACTGACCAAAACAAATCCATTGATCTCCAGCAGAGGTATCTAGAACTTTATCCATCAAATCACATATATCATGGGATTGCTCTTCGGAATCTTGCGATTTTATTACATGATCGCTATGACGAAATGGGAGATCCTTCTGATTTACATCAGGCAGTTAAGTTGCTCAAAGAAGCTCTAGAAACCTTCCCAGTCCACCACAAAGATTTTCCATTCAATGCTGCTCAACTGGCTAAAGCCACTCTGCTCTTATCTGAATTCTCACCAGATTCATGTCCTCTAAACCAACCAATTCCATCATCAGATGATGCTTTTCAAATTTACAGATTGCTAAAGAAATGTGCACCAGCAGTTTCACTCAATTTGTGGTTTGCTACCCAAGACTGGGTGGAGGATGCTGAAGAGAAAGACCATTATACAATCCTGGAGGCTTATCAAACTTCACTGAATACATTGGATCACTTTACATCCCTAAGCTCCTCTCTTGACTCGAGACATGAGACAATGCAAGCAAATGTGGCTAATCTAGCCAATAACGCATTCTCATGTGCTATAAGACATGATGACTTTGAGATGGCTGTGGAGCTCCTGGAACAAGGCCGAGGAATACTGTGGAATCAGCTCGCTCGTTTCGATATCTCTGTTGCTGCGTTGGAGAGCCGGGATGATGAAGGGCGCGAACTTGCCACGAAATTCACACGATTGAGTGCAGACCTCAAAAAATATGCTCAACACACTGGTGGCCAAGGCGCGGACCGGTACTGGTGGGCTCACGAGGAGTGGCAACGGGTAGTGAACAAGATTAGGAGTCTCGACGGGTTCTCGAGATTCTTGCAACCTTCCCGTTTCGATGACCTCCAACGGGCTGCTGAACATGGCCCAGTCATCATCGTGAATGCTAGTGATTACGGTTGCGACGCCGTCATTGTTCTCTTTGATCGTCCGCCTGTCCACGTACCCCTTAGCTGTTCCCTTGACGATGTCGTCGAACTCAGTTCACAATTACTGGAACTCACCCAGAAAACACATGCTTATGGACCAAACAGGGAGTTTTATATCATGGAAGCCCTGAATGACTTGTGGTCGTACGGAGTTGAGAAAATCACCACCACCCTACAGGACGACATCCAGCTCGTGCCAGGCTCGCGTATCTGGTGGTGTCCCACATCGAAATTCACGATGCTCCCGTTCCATGCTGCAGGTCCATATCGGAAAGGCAAAAAGAACCTGATGGATATCTATATTTCTTCATATGCTCCATCCATCTCCGCTCTCATTCGTGCTCGCGAGCGGCTCCGCTCTCAGAGGATAGCTCGGGAGGCTTCAGGATCAACGAACATGATATCGTTTGCGGCTGTCGGTCAGGCGGATCCTGGTGCAGATACGAAACTGGGCGCACTCCCGGAGGTAGACAACGAAATACGCCGGATTCAAAACGAGACGAACGTGCCCTTAAACGTGGTATTCAATACCATTACCGGTCCTGCGGCGTCCATCGAGGGTGCAGTACAGGCGTTCCGAGAACACCGTTGGGTTCATATCGCCTGCCACGGCGCACAACACCAGACGAAGCCGTTCGATTCTTGGTTTGCGATGGGTGACGGGAAGCTCACCCTGATGCGGATCGTCCAGGAACGGTACATCGATTCCGAGTTCGCGTTCCTGTCCGCGTGTCATACTGCGGTGGTGGATGCATCGACCCCGGACGAGGTGCTCCACCTTGCTGCAGGAATGCAGTTTGCGGGGTTCAGCGGGGTTGTTGGGACGTTATGGAAGGTGGATGATGCGGTAGCGCATAATGTGGTGACGCGGTTTTACCAGGAGATGTTCCGATACCCGGAGGTCGACTCCGAGAATGCGGCTGCTGCGCTGAACACTGCAGCATTGGAGACTACGGACGAGGTACCGTTGGATAAGCGAATTGTCTTTGTACACATCGGAATTTGAGTTGTTACCGCAGGTTGCTTCTCTTTTCTAGTCGAGGTTGGCGCAAACTGATACTCATCCTTCAGATACGCGTCTGGTCAATCTGATCCTGTTCTATGCACTCTCAAGATTCCTTACCTAAGTGTTTTTTGTACGATACGCAGATTGATGTGCAGCTCTCTTGTTTCTTGATACGTGCTATGATTCAAGACAAACGAATCGTCTTCGTGCACATCGGAATTTGAATTCCTTGGATCATCTTTCTTTTGCTAACCCAGATTTGTGCGCACTGACGTGATGTCCTCCAGATATTCCAGATATACCTCTAGTCTTATTGTGCTGATCTATGCATTCTCGTGTACGTATCTTTTGTATGATACATAGATTGACGTGCGGCCAGGTTTACGTTTCTCGGTGTTTGATCTCGCGTCGTTTCTTAACTTTGCGTACGGTACCGGCCGTCATGGTTTGGGAATATATTGTCAGCCCAGTCTGACTCCAGACTATAGTGGACCATCAATAATTCCGAAATCATGTGGCCAGTTCTCAGTCTATCATGTAGGCTGTAAATGATATATGCAGCAAAGGTAGAGTGAAGACCGGCGATCGGTGAGAGACCATCTACATATATGTAGGGACACTTGAAGTTCCATTTACTTCACCTAGTGAACAGCATTGTCGTGCTCTTGACGAAGCATTGGCCAGAGGTTGGGTTTGCGTGCAATGCACATGCATCGGCACGAGTTGGGGTTCCGTTTGTCCACGAAAGTGAGGAGGATGGTGCATCGTTGTTAACAAACACTAGCAAAAAGGACGGCGATAGTGTCAGGGGTAGCAGGGTGCAGGTCTGAGATAGGGATTGGAGGGACATGATCCAAGGCAGATCTAGGACTAAACGAACAGTGGGCTCAAAAACGAACAGCAGGCAGGAAAGTCGGGTGCATCACGTATACACACGGATCTGTCACACCGCCCAGAAATTCTAGACGCTCGCAACGGCCTAGGTACACCTTTGTTTGTTCCAGTAACTCATCTCATGTTCTTGCTCTCAGGCGCGAGCTGCAGGTCATCGCGGATACTCTCCGACGGCCAGGTGTGTTCAGCTCCGGTGCATGTACCGGCGTAAGTAAGTGTATTGATATTGATCAAGGAGGGCCAATCTCCCTAGCCCTAGACAACACAGCAGTAATCGAAGCGGCAACAAACCCCAAGTCCGGGCCATCGCAATACATCATACAAAAATTCCACCGCAACCTCATCCCTGCGCTCAAGATCAACAATCAAACCAAGATCGAAATAAGATGGACCCCCGGCCACACTGGCATCCCGGGCAACGAAAAAGCCGACAAAGCAGCAAAACTAGCTGCAAAAGGAACATCTTCCAACGCGCAAGACCTCCCATCACTACTCCGTGCGTCACGCAAAGACACCCCCACACTCCCCAGAAGCAAATCGGCGGCAAAACAAGCAATCAGGTCCAAACTCCAACTTCTCCACCACCGCATATTCGCATCCTCTCCTAGAGCCCGCCGCCTCCACCGAATCGACCCATCGCTGCCCTCCAACGAATTCCTCAAAACAACAGCCGACCTCCACAAGCATCACACAGCAGCCCTCTTCCAACTCCGTAGCGGACACATCCCCTTGAATGCCCACCTCGCCAGAATCAAGAAAATCCCCTCGCCCGATTGTCCTCACTGCACCGGACGACGAGAAACGGTATTCCATTTTCTCCTAGAATGTCCCGCTCACCACGAACATAGATCACAACTTCGAGCAAAAGTAGGTAACAATGCACAAGACATTAACTCACTCCTCGGCGACCCGAAGTGCATAAAGCATACACTACAATATCTCCAAGACACCAAGCGATTACAAACCACTTTTGCCAACCTCTCACCTCCGGAAGACAAACCAAAGTGATGGATCACCCACCTCCGTCACTCCCGCACAACTGCGCCACCCCGGTAACCTCTCCCAACCCCAAGCTCACCACTTACTCTCGCCCTAGATCCCCCTGTCACAACCGACCTGATCCATTCATCCGTGTCGCACACCACCCACAAGCCCCCTACTCCGCCCGCCCAGCCACAACCTCAACACAGATTGAAAGCACCACAACCCCTTAGCATAGTCATACTCACTACTATACGCAAACGCCATTTATATACGCCAGTCACCGTCCACCAAAGAGTCCCGCCTCTAGGGACGTTAAACAATGGATCTAAAAAAAAAGATATTGATCAAGGTATGCCTTTCACTCTTGTTTTGGACTTGATCTTGGTCTCGGCGCCTGATGGGCCAAATTAGATAACTGGACGCACGACAAATGCACGGGTGCATCCATAGCTCGCAGGAAGCCAGAGAGTGTGGAAGTGGGTGACCTGTCGGCACTGGTAAGGATAGGGACGGGATTCAGGGCGCTAGGACATGTCCCTGTCAAGGTCGCGGACGTTAGTAGTCGGGGGAAAGGAGTGTCTCGCGATGAGAGGAGTGGGGTCCCGTGTCGATAGCTGGAGCGGGGCAGAGCGGGTTTCGCGTCTGACACAGGTGGAGATTCGACAGGAAACAACGTATGGCGTCGTGTGTCCGAACTGGTCGATGTAATGCCTCTACCCATAAAGCGCCAACTGCGAGTCCCTCATACTGGATCGGGGTAACAGCAAAGCATCATAGCTAGAGGATGTTCAGGACCAACACGAATTTCAGGAAGGCAATTTAGACTGTGGACAGAGCGAACACGACATCAAAAAGACCGATAGAAAAACCAAGGCGTAAGGAACGTGCAACGCCTCCGGCCCCGATTCCAGCGCACAATGCTGTCTTGCTGGATTGAGAAGGATCACACATAGCATGGGAGTTCGGGGCTGCGATGGTCGATGAGGAGGAACGTGAGGTCAAGGGCTGGCTTGCTTATTTTCGTGGTATGAACATTGCTAGAGTCTCGCTCGC
>JBBPKO010000630.1:3050-16077 GCA_038089295.1 Xerocomus amazonicus
GGATGATTCACATACAAGTTAACGTGACGATCCTACTCATCGCCTTCCACAGCGTCCGCCATCCTGCCCAACGTTTCATAACGCCAATTATAGGGGTACTTGTCATCCGTGGCCGCACCTTCTTGCGAATGATGTCCTACGATGACGCTTTCATTCCCGATAGAGTTGACCCCATACCTGCTAATCCAAACGCTGCGCAGCTGGAGCTGCCTGGCAGGGATGATATCGTGCCTAATAGAGTTCGCGACGACGAGAACCTGCGATGCATCCACGCGCACCGAAGGGTTGTACGAGAGTGATGGGTCTGGGTTTGTGGAAAGCTGCCTCAGCGCACTCCGCAACATGAGCTGGTCGGGCTTGTAAGCACCGACTTGTTGTGCTGTGAGGATGAGCGAGAATGGTGAATCTGGCGTGACTGTATTGTAAGCGGACCCTGGGTAGTCTGAAGTGCAGAGCTTCTCGTGCGTCCCGGCAAAGCTCCTATCGTCGACATTGGATAGCACTACGAGGGCAAAACGTTTCTTTAGTCTATGAAGCGCATCGATTGTGTCGGGGAATGGTTTCCACTCGGGTACCGTCCTCCTAAAGCGCTGGGCGTCGTCCGCTGGAGATGAGTCCTCCCCTTTCACATTGGGTGTGGGTGTGGGTTGCTCCATCCTCGATTCATCTCCCGCAATGCCTGCTGTTGTCACACCAGACGACGAGATCAACTGGCGATAAGCCAATTCCAAAAGTGTCGCGTAATGTGTGTTTGGGAATTGCGTCTGCAGGTTCCCCTCTACCCCCGCGTAACTGGACAATATCTCCTTCCGGGTCAAGTTGGGGAGGGCGTGTACGAAAGCGTCGTGAATGGCAGACTCCCAATCTATCAGTGTGCCGTACACATCAAAAATGAGTACGCGGTGCGCGGTTAATTTTGCGCCGAGGGTTTGAGGAGTAGAAAGCGAGGGATGTGCCATTGGGCAGCGATCTAAAACAACAGATAGATCTTATCGACAGGTTGGCCAAACACGATGCTTAGTAGTACCAAACACTCGAAGGTGTACAACAAAGATCAGCTGATCATCATGCCAATCAGATTGGTCCGGTTACAGGGGTTATTTCCTACTGCATAGCAACTTTCGGAGATTGATCGCATCTGACAAAAAGTTTTAGTTTAGTGACCGAACAACTGTCGCCACTGCATACTTGTGGCCTTTCGTGACCCAGACCAGGCTTTCTGGATGCATAAATATCTGCTAGCTCTGGCTTTCAACTGGACAGTGCATCCACTTAGTATCGCTCTGGCAGCGATTGGCATCGGTGCCAGTTCTTATCTGCCAACTAGTAGCTTGACCCCTCCAACTAACTCCGATTAACTCACTCTAACACCATGAAGTTTGCTCGGTAAGGAAGAATCGCCTTCAGAGCTATTCCTGAGTAACTCATCTCGTTACTCTGTTGCACATCGCAGATACCTCCAAGATACCCAGGCAAGCCTGCGAATAACCCTCTTGGAGTAAACATTGTGCTAAATCATTTCTTCGTCAGACTCCCGAATGGAAAAAGGCTTACATGTAACGAGTTCATTGTAATCTCCTCTGAATGTCGATTCGCTGACTTTGCTTCCTCGCTTCCCGGGAAATTTTTCAAATATTGCTCGCATCCTGTTCGACAGAGACTATCGCGGACTCAAAGTACAATTGGGAGTCATACGGGGCCAAGTTGCACAACAAAACGATAGGTCTAGCACCGCTGGAGCGAGAGACCTTCATTCCCGCGTTTCCGCGCCACACATCAGACAGGGATACGACGAATCTAAAGGTGAGACGCCAGTAGAATTTTGATTTCGTCTTGGAGACTAAAGCACATTTCTCAAGAAACACGCTCGAATCAAGGAAATACAACATCCGCGCGCATCAGAAGTGTATGGGCTCCAGGCTCTGACCCCGCGCCGGGCCAGAGCGGAGCTCATCCTATAAGACGGAGGACGAGCAGCCAGGGAAGTAAGCGGCAAGGTTCACAGATTATGGCTGAGCTATTGATGTCATGAATCATATTAGAATCTTCCTTGGGTTTAGCCTTGGTCAGCCTCCCGCCTCGCGTAACTGCAACAGGATCCACCGCACCATCTCAACAAACATCGTTACCCCCACGAACCTCCCGTTCTCCGTCCGTCTTTCCCCCTTTCCAAGATTCAGGTATCTTTGTTTAACGATCGTCCGAGTGTCAAAAGTGATTTTGGCGGAGTTCTGGTAGCAGGACCGCCCACACCACCCCCTTTGCACGCAATACTTTTTAATTTGCCCGCCGCTCACACTAAATTTTTCGACATGCTTGATGCAGAACTGGAAAAGGTAGAAACTTTCTACGCAGAGAGAGAAAAAGAGATGCATGAACGTGCGATGCGATTGAAGGAACAATTCGACGAGCTCGCAGTACACCGGCAAATGTTTCACGTAGGTCGCTGCACTTTAAGGTGCATACCACTCATGAGGACTTTCAGCGGTCGTCTGCACAATCCAAGTCGCCATTTTGGACCAAGAAGGCGCGGCTTTCTGTTCCATCTGCGTTTGCGTCCGTGATGCAATGGTTGCCACTGCCAAACATGAAGCCAGGAAATCCCCGTCAAGTTGGTGCGAGTGGCATGTTGGCTTCCGAGTCTGGCCGTGGAGGTCATTGTTTTGCGCACGTATCTGCTTCTGCTTACAAATATGAACACTAGGCCGTCGTGGTGTCGTTGATACATCCAACCTGGGGACGCAAGCAAAGGAACACGTGTGTTCTAGCGGCGATCATTCTAGATCCGCGGAGAGAGAAGGAGCCGAGAAGAATGATTCCGGAAGGGATTCTGGTGGCGCCCCGAAGGACAACACTGCAAATACACAAGAAGACAACGCCAAAGCACCGCCTAGACGGTCAAATAGCCTACCGGCTGGGCCAAAGCATGCGCCTGACCCCCATGAATACCAACATGCAAAAAGGCGACTCCGAAAGGCTGCTATAGAACATTACCGGTGCGTCGAACCACTCCTTTGAAATTCAGACATTGCGGAGGTAGATCTTGCGCAGTGCCAGCGTTTTTCTTTGTGAAATATACTGATCGCAAACATGATGCTCATGTGTGCCATGTGTATAGCGGTCTCGAAGTTCTCAACAATTACAGAGTGAGCCTTCCCTCTCATGATGATTCGCGTGCTGTTTGTTGAAATTCTTAAATTCTCGACTTGACTGCGTGTTTATCAAGATCCTTAATCTCACTGGGTTTCGCAAAGCACTGAAAAAATACGAGAAAATTACCAAGAATTCAGTCCTGGATGCCTATATGAAGGAAAAGGTCTGTAGTTGCGTGTCGATGAAGATGCCATGCTGAAGTGATTAGGTTGAACCTTCCGCCCTCGCTTCTGATGATATGGTCAGCACTCTCCTCAAGGAAATGGAATACCTTTTCGCAGACCGGTTCGGTGCGTTGTCGCTTTTTTGGATATGTGTGACTACGAGTGACGCGCGAACCTTTGACCCAGAACGTGGTGATAGGAAGAAAGCATTAGACCGTCTTCGAGTGGGACCATTTTCGAAGACACATCACTTCAGTACGTTCCGCTCTGGACTGTGGCTGGGTATAGCGCTCCCTGCGATCGCTGGAGGTTCCTATCTATGTAGGAACACATTTTGAGATCATTTTAGTGTCTGTTCTGATTTTGACTGGTAGCTTTCCAAGAGCATGTTCGAGAATCACTCCCATCTTGGAATATCTTGCTTTTCATCTACTCGATATTTCTCATACCTCTGCTACTGTCGTTACTCATTGGCGTCAACATCGCCGTGTGGGCGCGGGAAAAGATCAATTACGTCTTCATCTTTGGTGAGTCTCCGCCTCTACAACCGGTTCGTCCTTGACAAGATTCAGACTTGAACCCGAGATCAAGGCTTGATCATCATGAGTACTTTGAAGTACGTATTACGTCCACCATATGATTCCTCGTCCTGACCAGGCGGTAGCTTCCTTCCCTTCTCCTGTGCACTCTTGCGTTCGCATTTTGGCTCTCAATGGCTCAGATAGGGCCCCCGACGTTGTGGCCATTGGTTTGGATCGCCCTCACAATTTTTATCATGTCGAATCCTATCCGTGTAAGTCGTCAAGTCGTTCGCCACCTTGCGTTCTCATTAGGCTGACGAGCGGGGCGACAGCATTTCATGTGGGGAAACGCCCGCTGGTGGATTATCAAAAACACTGGCAAGCTTGGTGCTAGTGGTGTATGGAAAGTCGAGGTATGTCACCGTTCAGCAGTGTTAGACGCCCTCGGATGATTGTTAGTCTAGTTCACAGACTTTTGGCTCGCGTATGATTATGATTACCGTTCATTCGAAACATCTGACCATGCTTCTGTTAGTGATCAATATACCAGTTTACACTATTCGCTTGCCAATCTCTTCTTCGTGGGCTGCTTTTATACCCGCTTCGTCCCCGAGTTTATAATGTCAACCGGGCCAACCCCGGTTGATCTCGCATCTTCCGCGTTTGCGTCATCCATCATAAACGAAACAGCGTCGTATCAACTGGAGCCATCCGCTGCCGGAAATGTATTTCAAGGCTTAAAACTGTCTGCTTACGATCCTCGGGTTCAAGAAGCGTGGGCGACCTGTGGTACAGTTCAAAACTGGGGGTGGTTGTTCATCATCGGCGTGTTACCCCATTTGGTTCGTTTTGTGCAGAGCCTGAGACGATACTGGGACTCCAAGCTCCATACGCATCTTATCAACGTAAGGGAATACTTGTGTGATGTCCGTTCTCCATTCTCACTCACTCGTCGAACCAGGCCGGAAAGTACGGAATGGCGATGGTCTATTACTTTTTTTACTACCACTGGAGGCACCAAGGTACGCTCGACTCTGTGATGGTTTCACGCGAGCTTATCACCGTCCCTTCAGAGAGTCCCCATGTCGGTGCGAGCTACATCCTCTTCTGTTTCGCGGCGAGCATCTATGCCATATACAGTTGTGCTTGGGTTCGTTTTGCCTCCTTTTGCATTCGACAATCTTAACATGTCCGTGTCTTGGCAGGACTTTTTAATGGACTGGTCCTTGTGTAAACCTCACGCACAGTATCCGTTCCTCAGGCCAGAGCTCATTTTCAAAGCACAAATTCCAGTATGTTCTTTCGTGCTTATATCTTTCGTGTCGCTTATGGCGTTCCCCAAGTCCTATTACTTTGCCTTGGTACGCAACCTTGCCAATGTTCTCACACAGCATCTCACGGAATCATATATCGTACAGATATCCAACTTATGCATTCGTTTCTTGTGGCTGATCTATCCACCGACCGGTGGGCTCAATTCCACCTTGCGCGCGTTCATTGTGAGCATGCTGGAGATGTTGCGAAGAGTCCAATGGAATTTCTGTCCGTTTTTAACTTTTAATTTTTTCGCCGAGAGAGGAGCCTTTTTCCTTCTCATGGGGATACTGACGACGATCTCCAGATCGACTGGAGAACGAGCACCTTGGTAATATGGATCAGTATCGGGTCACGCGCGAGGTGCCTCTACCGTATAGCTTCGAGATGCCTTCCAACGAAGAGGAAGAACATGAAGAGGAAGCAGGCCAGGGTGTTGTGTCGGAGTCATGGTGGAAGAAGCATCTGGCGGCGTCACGTCGAAGAAATGGGGGGCACGGGTAGGGGGTGTCGTTCGCGCGTGTCATTCGGTTGCGAAGGGGAGCGAGAAAGGGCTGGGCTGGGTTGACGCTACCACTAGTATGCGCTATGAAAAGACGATTTGTGAGTGAGAACGTTTCACTATCCCGATTTAGCTTTGTATAGAGCATGTGTACACATGGAAATCCTAGGAGTTTAATGACTTCCCTGGAGGTTGGACACGTGGAACAACGACTCGGAACCGCGTGACCATGGAACGTTCGTCAAACCCTCTATCCTTTGTGTCTGTTGGAGTCTGGACGTTGATGATCAATGAGTTCTGCTGGCAACAGATCAATCGTGTGTCATGGTATCAATGCATTCGACAAGCATGGATCCGATAATTTCAGTTGAGCCTCAATGTCGTCCGAAACGCAAAGATGCGACTTCACTTTTAGTTTTCTATTCGTCTTCTCAGGAAAAAATATGGTAATGGAAACTTGGATTACAGGCAGAATATACAAGTTTTATGTGCACGACACCGATCCAATAATTTCGGCGCCGCCATACTGAATACTATAAAACACCGAGGGGATCCATTCACTCGTTCTTCCCTATGTTCGAATCCCTTTGTTCTGATAACGACAATCTCGTGCCACTCGTCCAAAGCGGTGGCCTACTCAATCTGGCAGCCCGAACCCCAGTCGGAGTCAGACTCGCGCTCCGGTGGATGACTTCCCACCGAAAACCGAGTGGTTGCTACCCCCTCGGCAGGTGGGCTTGCTTGTAGTGGCTCACTCGGAGGAGTAGACAACGGCTCCGACGGCGACGATCCACCCTTGATAACGGATAGCTTGCTTGCTGGCGGCTCGGATTGGCTCGCTAGTGGCGCCGATTTTAAAGCGGCCTTCTTCATTACACGCTGAGACTCCCTCTCGTGAAATTCCCGGACGTAAAAGATGGAGGGACGATTCGTTTTTTTATAGCAACTTTTGACAATCTTCCATCGACGATTTGTGAGATGAGGATCATCCGGCCGTCGTGGTGTTTCGTTCCTGTTAATCGCGGCAGCTACCTCCAGGGTTGTTTTATAGTAATGATATGGGACCTTTCCCGAATATATCTGTTTTACGTCGTGAGCAAACAGTATGATACATGATCATAATGAATTCAAGTGACGAACCTGCAGCATGATCTGGCCAAAAGAATATACATTGCTCTCCTTCGTCAAGATACACGTTGGACCAGGTCCTGCCCACAGACCGAGAGACTCTGGTGCAGCCCATCGGAGTGGGTCCCCTTCCTCTTCTGACTGAGCAATTCCTAGGAAGTTTTGCTCATCCAGAGTCACCGCATGGCTGATTGCGGAGAGCATGGCTCTCCCTTGCACATCAATGATGATATTTGACTGTGTGTTGACCAATGATAAACAGGTGAAGTACAAGAGGAAATATGAATTTGAGACAACATACACCAGATAAGGTACTGTGCAAAATGTCCTTCGAATGTACTATCACCAAAAAAAAAGTTGAGGGAGCAGACTAACATGAAAAGTGGATGAAATGCTGCTCACAATAGCATAGGCCAGATGCAACTTCCCTGATCTGTAAAGTGAAATTCAATCCCAGGCTACCCTACCATAAGTGCAGTATACATACCAGCTCAAGTAATTCCTCCTCCCTGAGTTCACCATGCTTTAATTCCAGATAAGATGTTAGTGTTCCATTTTCCATCCAGGGAGATAACAAGTGGAGTCGACCATGATTCTCAAATTCCCAGATCAATGGTAAGATGTTGGGATGATCAAGTTCTGACCATTGTTCAGTCATATGGTGCACATGCTAAAAAAAGGTCAAGATATGCAGTCACACTTGGAGTGGGACTATCCATACATTTTTCTTCTTGCAGATTTCCAAACTGCTGTCATTGCTCTCTTCAATCTTAATAACCTTGACTGCAACCTGACAATACATCAACAATGATAGTGTGCAGGAACTCAGTGGAATTACCTTGATATCCTGTTCCCCTGTGCATAGAGTACCTTCAAAGAGGTCTCCAAGATAGTGTCTTGCAAAAGGAACCTCATACTCATGCCTGACACAATTGCTGATATCAACAGGAGACTCAATACCAAAGTTGCTAAGTGAACAAGGCTTGTTTCTCAGGTAGATGATCCCTTATGAACCAATTCAATATTTCTCATGACAAGGAAAAAAAGATGCCCACCATTATTTAAGATAATGAGACAATGCTCCTTTACCAAGGCAGCTGTCAGATCTTCAAGCTTTGATAACTCTACCTGTTAATCACTTATTTGAGTTGAGCATATAGAATAGAAAGAATACATACTCTTGTGCACATGCTTACCCACAGACTGCCATGTGTCATTGCAAAATTAGCAGCAGGATACTATCAAAAAGTCAGCAACTACAATATTTGTTCATAAAGCTTATCCAAACCTCTGTGAGTAAATCCAGGTGTATCCTCTCCAATGGGTGAGAGGACTCCTTGATGACATCATTAGCATCTAGAAGCTCACAGTGTAGTCACAGATGTCTTACTAGTTTTGGCCCTATCACCATAATGCTTTCCACAGCAAGTTTTTGTGCTGTTGAACCTGGACACCTGAGCCATTGAGTTGTACAACTACTATTTGTTGTCCTAGATTGGGTTGCAATGCTTCCCCTTCCTACAGCCCCTTGAGTAACAACAGTGGTTTGTGGTCATGGAAGAGATTGGTTACCATTGATATGTGTGATTATGAATGATTGTATGAAAATGGTTTGATTAAAGTTTCCTTGACGTCCAGTTGGAGGCCCAATGTTGTAGTTAAATCGTCCCAGAGGAGCCCAGTGTGAGCCAGCACGACCCATCTGCATTTTACCATCTTTCTGTTCCACTAGCTCACAGAGAACTTCAACTTGCCCATCATCCATCTCATTGAATGATGCAAGAGACCATAAACATGTTTGATAAAGACCACTGATTAGATGAAGAGATTGGGGTCTGAATCCCAAACACTTGCCAGCATGGTTGAACCACTTAGCACAACAGCTAAAGTTGGCAGCCAAACTCTTCAAGATAAAATAGTCCTTTGGTGCTAACTTGAAGCATTTTACACCTTGTGGAATGATAATATGTGACCCATTCTTCATCAAGGTAGAAGTATATTGGGTTATGACTGGGCTGAGTAGCAAGTCAATGGTGAAAACCCTGAACAAATAAGATTTACCTGTGATTCTCGACATGCAGAGCAGTACATGAAGATGGGTGATGTGTCTCATTACTCCAGGATGTTTGGGGGGACGAGAAAACATGACTGTCATCATGGGTGTACCATTCTTGAATATCTGGTTGTTCAACATGGGGAGGATGGTATATGTTAAGGGTAGTATTGAAGAAACCATCTCCATCAACAATACCGATGTCCTCAATTTCAAGACCCTTGACTTGGCGATCTGGTGGAAGCAGGACCGGATCTGGATTCCACAAGGGGTAGCCTTCTTGGAATCCATGCCTTGCAAATTCCTCTTGTTGTGTAGGTCCAGAATAAAGTTGAGAGTACTGCATGAGTAAGTCAACGATGCAAGCAGCTAGCTTATAACAATTGTCGTTTTGAGTCTTCTTGTGCTCTTTTCCTTGAACAATTGATTGACAAATGGACAAATTGCGCAGCACTGTGCACTGTATTGGAGAACAAAGTTGGGTTCTTTGGACTCAGATTCACACTTGGTTGGTGTGGTAAAGGGGGACTTGTAAAGGGGGACTCGTAAAGGGGGACTCCTCCTCTCACCTTATTCGGCATATTCCGGGACTCCCAAAAACTACCCCTGGCTCGGGCTCAGCTTCCGACGGCTCAAGCTTGTCGAAAGCTTATTGGCGAGCCCAAAGCGGGGTGGGGGGGGTGATCGATGTGGTACGCGCCGCCCGAGCCCAGACCATGGCTGCATGAATGTTTGGCACTTGGACCGGAATCTGGCTTTGCATTGATGTTTCAGTGGACAGCTATCAATGTTTATATTCAATTGGCACTTCTAATCTTACAGCGCATATTTTGACATGGTCATGGTGTACAAATGAAATTCCCAATTCGGAATAGGGACAGAAGCATCCTACACACGCCGCCTTTTCCAGCGGGGGCATCCCATCCCATGCTCGGTATGGTGTAGTCACACTCGCCAGACTTTCTAGCCTCCAGAGTGGTATGTCGGCACTATGATCTGCCTCCGGATGTCTGAAAAATGTCAATGTGCGCTTGTGGTTATTCAAGTCAAGATATTATGCTGGACTGGTAGGCCATGAGCACACACCTCCCCCGCTGTCCCTGTCACCGGAAACCGAGTTAGTGAGTGGTAGTGAGTTACTTCTCAGTTAATGATTCACCCGAATGTGATGTCATCAAGTCGCGAAGAGGACGAGACAGTGGAGTATTGCTCAAGAATTGTTGGGCGGCAAGGACAATCTCTTCGGGAGCTTCAATTTCCAATGTGAATCGTGCATCGTATCACTCCCTGGTCGACCTGGCTTATGGCTCTTGACTATGTGCAAGATGACATCTACGTCTCGTCGGACTTCTAACCATGGTTGCTTTCCAGCCATCACCTGCGAGGTTATCAGAATGAATATACCCGACATTAGTAACTGACGGACTTCCCTGCAGGGCGGCACAACCGAAGGAGTATATATCGCTTTTAGTAGTCCGTACAAACGATACGTCTGTGATTTGCTCTGGCGCAACCCAGCGCAATGCACCTGGCCGTGCGGTAGATCGTTGGGGATAACTAAATGCTTCTGGGATACTTCCCAGCAAGGAAGCATATCCGAAATCAGTCAACCGTGCAGTGTGATCTTCGTCGGTGGGGACATTGTTCTGTATTTGATTGAAAAAAAGGATAATTTTGATGCTTCGATCTGGACGTACAGGATTGAGATCACGATGGACAACCGGAATGGAATGCACTGCTTCTAGTTATTCCCTAGTGCTCTTGGCATGACAGCATGCACAATATTCTAGTCCATTTGCGATGTCCAGCAACTATCGTGAGGTTAGAACACGAGCCCGACTGAGCCCAACATTAGTACTAGCAAGGTGGCTGTAGCACTGGACAGTACTTACCTCAGCTATGGATACATGGATGTGCTCGGCCCGTGGTGACCGCCCCGCGAGCGGGAATACCTCGCCCTGTCGGATGTACTCCGCATCGGACGGAACGGCACGAACGAAACGAAAGGACCGAGGACGATGCCGGCGATGATTGATGATCGACGAACCTCGGGATCCCCGCCCGGCCGATAGAGGCACGATCGCCCCCCCAGCCCCTTTTCGACGCTCACGAGTTGCCCGTTGACACCCAACCGCAGACTCACCGCGCGCGCCACCAACGGCACGAAAGAACGCACGCTCGGACGACGACGACGACGAACATGGCGGGGGACCACGCCGCGACTGGGTGTATTTGGCTCGTGGTGATCACCTCGTCGCGGCGTGGTCACCCAGTCCCACGGTCGACGTCACGGCGTGACCGGTAACCGAGCGAAATATACATTCCCCCTGTCGGATGTACTCTCCATCGGACGCAACGGCAGGAATGAAACGAAACGACCGTGGATGAGTGCCGGCGATGCGATGATCGATTGATCGATGAACTTCGGGATCCCGCCCAGTCAATAGGGACACGTTCGCCCCAGCCTCCCTTTTGACCGCTCGCGGATGATCAATGTTCTGACCGCAGAGCAGGATGCAGGGTGTCACCTTAGTGATTGAGTGGAATGAAATCGATGGTTCATGAACATGCCACCAACGCAAACAACGACGCACTCCTGGTGTTGTGTGAATTCGTGGCTGGCGGGCACACCCGCGCTGATGATACAAGCGTTTGATCTTGACCACAAGATTAGCTAATCAGCAGTTCTTAGACATTTTGTACGCTACTCTTTTACCTTAGTGTCCACTAACTAGCAGGGGGATCTCGCTAGTCCGGTCAACATGTCGCTCATACCTGAGCCTGGGTCCGACCCGACCCTTTCCCGAAGGCTCAGGCTCACATTTAGACACTGGTTGGCCCGAGCCCGACCCTGGCTCGCACTATTCATTCTCAACATTCCAAAACACATTTCGATCGACATTCCAATCTCTAGGCCGGTATTCCTTCGACGCCAACAATACCAGGACACTCGTAGTATATATAGGATCGTCATGTAGCATCAACACTATCTGTTTCCTACCCTTCTTTTTTTCGTCTACTTTCTCTCAACCGATGTTCCGTTTCGGTCCGTTTCAGTATTGTCGCCTTACTGCAGCTTTCGCGAGGAGCTCTTTGCTCACTGCCTACGATTGGGAGGTTTGATTTCGGAGAGCTGAAAATGGATGCACAGAGAAAATCGTGAGTTTCCCGATATGTTTTTACTTGTCCGAGTTTTCTAACCAAAGTGCGAATGGCACAGACAATCTGATCGGCCATTACTGCTCTTTGACAGATCTAAATCGTTCGTATCTATTTCTTAAAGTTGCATTGTGCTGACGGCTTTTTGTTACAGAAATCCTGCTACTGCGACTCTCGACCTGTTGAGTGAACTGGAGTATCAACAGCGAATACACGATTTGTCCTTGTGCGTCTTTTAGTTTGCGCCCCGCTTACCTGTAGTTATAATGTTTCATATAGACCCTCCGGCTTCGTCGATAGAACCAGATATGACTTCTCCATGAATGGGTACGTCCCAGGGATCATCATTGTTCCCCGAGAAAAAGGAAAACCTTTTGTTTAGTGACATAAACCTCTCCCGTGCTCGGTCCGCAGAAATATACTCCTACGTCTTCAGCAAACTGCCTTTTCGTCTCACCAACCTACGAATGGGAAAATTCGAGCTCCAGGACAGATCTGCAATAGCCAAATACCTAACGTCGCCTGAAAACCTCATGAAGGGCGTGTCTCAAATTAAAATGATGGAGCAAAAAGCGTTCAATCGTCCCGGCTACATAATGTCAAATCGAGAGCGAGAGCGGTTGCGAGATGGTGCTATAACTGAATGGATTGAGCACGTAACGCAGTTTGCGATCCTCTCGCATACCTGGGAACGAGGAGAGCTCTCCTACAATGACTTTCGAGGCCAGAAAGATCTCTCAGGTTCACATCTGAATCAGGAAAGCGGTGATCAGTCCCGGAGCCTGAAGAAGTTACACAGCTTCTGCCGCACCGCGAAAGAATTCACGGAATTTGCTTGGGCAGACAACGTTTGTATTGACAAATCCAACACCCCTGAGCTGGACGAGTCAATCCGCTCCATGTTTTCATGGTATCGCAGTGCGGCCATATGCATCGTTTACCTTGCTGAGACGAACTCCCTTCTTGATCTCGTTCGTGGTCTCGATCGATGGTTCACGCGCGGATGGACATTGCAACAACTCCTTGCGCCACT
>JBBPKO010000631.1:0-16060 GCA_038089295.1 Xerocomus amazonicus
GGCGAAGTTTTTGAGTTTTGGTCCCCCCTATAGATAAGATAAGATAAGAGTTACTTAGAGCGAAAGTTGCTCTAGAAAATCAGGAAAAATGGGGAAAAATAGGAGAAAAATGGGGTGATTCATAACAATTAGAGTTTGGGATGCAACTACTGGCCACACTGTTGCAGGCCCATTCCAAGGGTATATAAATAGAGTTTTCTCTATTGCCTATTCCCCTGATGATACCTACATTGTTTCTGCATCTTATGATGGATGTATCAAGGTTTGGAAAGTACAGGAGCTTACTTCATCTCAAGATTTAGTGTTTGATAATGGCTGGATTCAATCCTCTAGTGGTCCTCTCTTTGGTTGGCTTACTTCTTGGAATAGGCATTCAGTTTGTATGCCTGTTCACTCTTTGGTCATATCTCCTCATGGCATTTTCCACCCTCATGTTCATAGTTTTCATGACCCTTTGTTTGGGAATTCCTGGAATTCCTGTTGGAACTAAATTTCATTGGTTTCTCTCATAGTTGCAAATACATGTACATGCATTACTCTCCATCACAATGTTTGGTACATCACATGTCTGTAGGGTGAGAAGGGCAATTGTCATATTTTCCACATTCTATACCATATCAACATTGGTATAGTGTGCCTGGGGGGCAAAGACAATGAGTGAACTGGGCTACAATCAGAAACTGGGTGATATCAACATCATTCACCCCCACAGGTGAACTGTGACATTTGTGGATTATCCAATGAGACCTGCTTTGATGACAGATGTCAACAGCTTGAATGTCCGACATCAATTGATGTGTTCTTGATATCCAAGCCACCAAAGTTCGAAGGAGAGTACAAACGGCAATGTGCGTTGATCGTTGAATGACGCTGGGTTGCCCGCGCCGAGTGGTTAATCGTCGTCTCGAATAGATGGCCGACAAAACCCTACTAGTCGACTGTTGACTCTCAGACAGTTCTCAGGATTCGCAAATAGTTTTCACATGCCGACAGTTCACCATAACTAACCCAATGACTGAGAACTTAACATACCAGATGACGTGTCAACAACCATTGCTACATTTCTGTTTGACATCGTGGGTATAGGCTGCTCACCTAGGCAGAAACCTATAACCGGCTCTTTCCTGAGCACCAACATATCGGATTCCGGTGTCCACCACGACAAAGTGACGACAGAGGGCACCGCTGTGCATGTAGGGTCAACGTATTGGACAGTATCCCACTCACTCGCGAGTCGGCCCTCTAACCTGCGACGTGTGAGATGAGCCAGGTTGGGATTCGGAACTACGTCTTCTGGAGGTCGTCGAACAATTCATCCACGAATCTCTGCCTGGAAGCAGTCCGGTTAGCTTCTGCCTTGATTCAGCTGCCTTGGCCTTCACGGCCGAGTGTTTCATGATCATCCTGTCAACAGGACGCGACAAGAGAGGGACCAACATGTCTTCTCACGTGATCAATCTAAAGGTGCATCCGTCTAATGCGGTTTGGCTGTCCGCTCAAACGACACGTTTATGCCTTGAGGGCCAAGATGGTTGGTTATCTACCACACCGTCAAAATGGTTCTCATTCAGATAAAAACGTCATTCTACACCCCTCAGGACGGGTATGATCTTGGCTCAGTAATTGGCACATCCATAAATCCATCCGTGCCCCAGTACTGTTTGATCCCGTCGTCTCCAGTCACCCTTTCGTAATGCGCAAAAACGCTCGCATATTCATTGCGCTCTGGATTTCCGAGCATAGGAGGTGCGGCAGTCCAGACGGTACTCGCGAGAACCAGGTCGGCAAGCGTCAACCTGTCCAAGACAATGTAACCGGACGGACGCGTTCCAAAGCATGACTCGAGGTAATTCAGTGTACAGAAGAGACGCTCTTTGCTCTTGTTGATCACCTACAACGGTGTAGTATCGGTGCTCACCTTGAGACTGAAGGGCGTGAAAACACGATGGACTAGGCCTCCAGTGTTTTGAGTGGGAAAGAGGAGCTCATGTTCGGCATAGTATACCCATTGGCCGACGAGCGCGGCGCCTTCCTTTTTAGTACCCAACAGGTCTGCTTTGGTGCCGATGCTACTCACTGGGGCAAATACAAGTCAGCCCAACGGAGGCGTCACACCTGAGGCAAACACTGAATGACTCACGATAGCGTGCGATTGTTGTCCCTTCGATCAGCCTAAATCCACTCGTGCTCTCGAATGTAGGGATCTTCCGGCACTGAAATTTCTCTATAGGCTTTGCAGGTTTGTCTTCGAATGAGAACGCGGGCTGTTTGAGCTCCAGGTGATCGAGTGCTGCGACGCTGCAGATCTGTGAAGAAGGAACAGGTTCGGTCATGAGTGCAGCGACTTAGACCGCGGCCTTGTAACGTATGACTTTGGTCTGACCCTGGTGAACGTCGCCCTATAGAGTACCAAACGAGACTCATATCAACAGGTTGCTTGGAGGAGTGTCAAAAAGATGGGGTTGGTGAGAGTCACTGCTTGAAACACTATGTCGCCGAACCCCGGTATGGGAGAACCCCGAGAAATGATAGTCAGCAAGTCCACAGTAATGCGATGTCGACTGGGCGAGGCCATCTGCTGAGTGAAAATTCGACCGACAATAATAAACTGCAACTGCGCTGCGACAAGCCACTGAGCTACCGTCATTTCGTATCATTGCACAGTACTTACCAGAAAGACCAGTGATCGTGTCTTTTTTTCCCACTTAACTGTGCATGAATAGTCGCCGTAAAAACCCCTCTGGAATTTGAACACTTATGGGTTTTAGGAAGAGGGACTCCATTGGCATTCGAAACTTGTATGTTTCAGTGCAGATGCTGATAACTTGGAGCAGTCTGCTGATCCTGTCTGCATCCTCGTTCTCGCCCTCCTGCGCACCCTCCACGCCGTCATGGACGAGGTTGGCCTTGCCTTTGCTACAGTCTGTCCCTCTCGAACAGAGCAGCTTGGTAATGGCCCAGCCGACCTGGACACCATGTCGGATGCTCCACAGCCAGATCAGCCCAAAGGCGGGTGTGTTCATGAGCACGTTCAGGGCCAGAAACAGGTCAGGGTAGTGAGCGGGAGGTGTCATGACCACCTCGAGCAAATGCAACAGTGCGATGGACATATAGACGACCTAATGGGAGGCAGAGAGAACAGACCGGGGCCAAACCATGGACATGGAATAAATGAACACTGTAGTGGAATACGCACAGCAGAGAGCGAGAACACAAAATAGTTGACTCACATACGGAAAAGGTTGTGTCCAATGAGTCTACAAGCATGGCAGCGTATTGAACCTCAAGGCCGTCCTTTTTCAACAATGGTCACAAGTTGTGGTTGAAGCCTAAGCATGAACCGGGAAGAGAACGCAAGGGAGCCCAACCTGAGTACACCCACAATGTTTCCTAGAGCACCCCGGGTGAATACTTCTTCACCAGGGTTGGACCGGAGAGATGGAGCGTGAGGGGAAACAAAAATCGCGAACCTGAAATGAAAAGAGGAAAAATGACATCGATAAGGAAGGATCGGAGTCTGCACTTGCGACCCTGGGAAGGAAGGCATGTCCCTTCCATTTAAGGACAGTGACATTTGTGAAACACCAAAAGTTAGCACTGCATGCACGGACTTGTCTTCATAAGAATGGGAAAATGCGTGAGCCATTGTGTCAAGGGTCTATGCGAAGACAGTGGTTCGTTCTCCGAGACCGTTGTTCATGCCCCCGCCAAAATTGACGATGGGGCGCTTTCTGGGACCCTCGCGCGTTGGCTGGCCTTGCGCAACAAATAGGACGGATGAGATCTGCGGTTGCTCGAAGCAAACAAGGCTACTTGTTATCATACAATCCCTTCCTTCTGACGAATCTGCTGCCTATTTTCCTCACATTTCAGTTTGCGATTGTATCATCAGTCGCGAACAGATGATCACGAGGCCGGGCCAGAGAGCAAATTTTAACCGAGGGTATAGACATTAGGCGGCAGTATGTATATATAAATACCCGATCGGGTGATGCGTTCACCACCTTCATCGTCTTTCAAAGTGTGAACTCCCCTGTAAGATCCGAGAGACAGTACTACGTGATCCTCAAGAGGGAAATCGAGGACACGAAGTAGATCACCGGACCCGTCTCTGGCTGTCGTGTGAATACGGAGAGGATACAGAAATCCATGATGCTTGCGGTTGTGGTGAATAATGTGTTTTAGTTAGATTATGATTAGAGCGCACCAGGACCGAAATGACCGCTTTTCATCAAAGAACGCCATGTACAAATGCATAAGGGTTCGAGGGCGTCTATGGCTTTGGATTGGCCGAGTGCTGTTTTTGGCTGCGGATTTGGCAGTTCAGAACGTCCTGGCATAGATCCGTGTGGTCAAAGTGGGAGTAAAAGATGGCGAGTAGATGAGTTGAGGGATTCATCTCAATCTTCCCATACGGATCCGCAGGGCGGGGAAGGAGTGGGACCATGACCAAATGTGAGGTTGGGATGGACATCTTGTCAGAGGGAGGCTGGCGACGAAGAAAACCGATGTGGACACGGAATGACCAAGGAAGAATGGGCCGGAATTTCTCGACATGTCCATGGTTTTTTGCACGTCCGTGTTATTTTTTCAAAGCCGCCTTTTGCGGTCGACTACGGAATATGGATGGACATTCCTTGTCCACTAGGGCAATGAACACATCACAGGTGTACGTGCAGATTGAGACGATGACAAGGATTGCAGAGATCAGCAGAAAAAGAAGGAGCTGGGTATTGGAACCAATGGAGTTCCAATCGGCAGCAGGGCAATGCAAAGAGATCAGTGGGAGACTCACTGATACTAGAGGCTTGAATCAAGGTAGTGATGCGAAGTTTATAGGTGAATTAGGGAGCTATTGGCTCAACCTGAGAGTTAAGAGTTATAGACTTATTTCTCTATAGACTGGGCGACTTTTCCAGTCTTAAATACTACAGGATGTGTTTGTATCTGTAGCTATCTCCTACTAACTATAGTAAGGAAAAGGAAGACCATAGAAGGTCTAAGAACTGCGATGTATAAGCACAGTAACAATAGAGCCAATAGCATAAAGAACTCTTATCTTAACCAATAGCTAAAAGGGAGCTTATCTTATGATGAGTAATGACCCTATAATATGAATAGTGTCAGCATTGATCTATATGTAAGACCAATTGGCTAATCATAGAATTGCTCTAGAATATGGTTACATAATCAGAAATCAGAAATAGAATACCATATTCTCAACACTGGGAACAAAGCTTAACCCTACTCCATGTGGGTTGGCAGGAGATTGTTAATGAAAACTGAAAGCATCTGCAGCAATGACAGTGTGTGGGCTCCTGAGGATGGAAAGATGTTGAGAAAACAATGGTGAAGTGGTTGGACATTGAACTGGGAAATGAACAATGGTTTCATATCTCAAGGACTCCACAGTGCTCCCTCCCATAAAAGGAAAGCACATGGGAATTAAGCAAAATAAGTGAAATAGCCAAGGAAGTGAATAGATGATGGCACTAAGCAAAATAAGTGAGAAAAGCGAAATAATTGAAATAGCTGAAATATGCAGAATAGTTGATGCAGGCGAAATACACATCAAGTATCGGTGATTATCACACTTCATCTATTAATCATATGGCCAGAACACACACATCACATGGGTCACATCACATGTTCTCCGTTAATTCTTTAGACTAGCTATCTACCCATTTTATGCCTTTGGCACAAAAAGAAGGGAAAGTATTTATTTAGTATCTTATTTAGTTTTATATGTAGTAGTTTATTGTATAAGTAGGAAATTGGAATCTTTTAAAAGCTATAGAAGAGTTCTTTAGCATAAAATCTAATACTAACCTAGAAATCAGTACTACATTGTTGTCATCTCTTCTAGTCCCAGGATAGTGGGCTCTATTTTCCAGGACTGGGATCCAACTAGGAAGAGGTGCTTTCATGGAGATTGATCACTATAAAGAGAAACCTGATACCAGAACCTATTATGGGTGTAGTCAGAAAGGTCACATATGGCCTAACTGTTTCAAGAACCCAAACAAGTGAACCAATACTTCCCAGCAACCATCTCAGATCAGACAACAGATCTGGGATCCCTACTATAGAACTTATACAGAAATTCCACAAGATCAAGTGGTGGAGAATAGAGCCCACTACCCTGGGAGACCCTTACTAGAAGTATCCACTCAAAACACTGCAGATCTGAGGGCTACTTATACCACTGAAGAAGCAGAAGCCTATTGGAGGGATAAGCTAGAAGTAGAGGTGAAGCAGAAAGCAGCAGAGTCTTGAATCCTCTAGTCCTAGGATAGTAGGCTCTATTTTCCTCATAAATCTCTTATTACTGCTATGATAATGGCATATCTGAAAAGTTCTGTAAATGCTTGCTATGTCTTCTTGAAAAGTTGAGGTATATAAAGTGAAAAGAAAATACTATAGAAAGCTCTGATAAAGACCCTTTATCAGATAGTGTATAACAACTTGTATAAAAAATTGCCACTTGTAGGATATCACTTCTAAAAATGACATATAGAATATTATATAAAGGGAGAGATAGAGAGGGAAGAGAACTATTGATTGGTTGAAGAGTAAATTTTCATTGAAAACACTGTCTGGACACACTAATCTGATCTAGTCTAATCCAGTCTAGATCTAAATAGAGTATATATATCATATACTCATTTATTATGAGAGATTGACATGGAGTTGCTTATAGTAATGGTGTCAAAAGTGGATTCTGGTCATATAGGAATTTATGGTGATTTTTGTGAATTTTTTGTGAATTTTTTGAGGCCAAAACATGAAGGGAAAAGAAAGTGGATTGGATAGCACTCACAAATGGAAGGTGGTGTGTCAGCCACCCAAAAGCACATGGGAATTTAAGCGAATGAAGTGAAATAGCCAAGCTACTGAATAGATGATGGCACTAAGTGAAAAAAGTGAAACAACTGAAATACACAGAATAGTCAATGCAGGTGAAATACATGTCAAGTATTGGTGATTGTCAGACTTTGTCTGTTAATCATACACCCAGAACACACACATCACATGGGTCACATCACACCATGTCCATTAATTCTTTAGATTAACTGTGCTAGTCCATTCTTTGGCTATGGATGGAGATGGTGCCTCTGAGAAATAGTGGCTGAATGCTTCTTGCGATCACCTATTCCATCTTTTGTGTGAACCAGAGGATAGGTACTCTGTAAGGTTGCTCAGTATCCTGGGGGATAAAATGTCACTTTTGGATGGGATCGGTGACCTTGCTAAGGTCATCAAGCTCCTTGTACTGAATGAAAATCAGTGCACATGGCTTAGCCTGTGAGGGACTGGGTTCTGGGTCTGAGAGCTCCTTGAAATTCTTTGAAGGAAAACAGCAGGACAAGGATGATGGACTTGGGCTGCATTTGAGTTTTGGATGCTTGTAGATGGGCGACATTGCTGACAGGTCTGAAAGGGAACCATCAATGTTCATTTTTATGTAGTCAGCATGTGGATATGAGGCACTGGAATCGGGCAAGAATGCAGTTCCATTGTTTTGCACATTCATCTGAGATGCTTGTGTGCTCAGACCATCCTTGCTTGGGCATCAATGGATGAGAAGGACAATGTATTACAAAAGACATCTAACCCTTTGTCATTAACCAGTAGTAAGACAATGGAAAAGAGACACCAGACCAGATGTGGTCTCAGTGCATTGGTCCCTGCTAATCATAGTGAACTGCTCTGACCATAGCATGATGTCATTACTCCACTCCTTGACAAATATATTACATTCATTCAATACCTCTCCTCTTCTTTGTCTCTCCATCTACATGCTATGGTCACCAAGAATTTCGTCAGCAACAAACCCATTGATAGCTTCCTCCCAGAAGCCATTCAAAGAATCCCAGATGACGAGCTCACCAAATACAAGCTCAAATGGCTCTCTCAAGGGGCTGACAAGGAACCTGGCACAAGCAAGCACATCAGCATCACCACCTGTGACCCATCTTGTAGGTCTCTTTGCTTGATAGTGAACAAATTGTGTAAATACCTTTTTGTGCAATAGAATTTGACACGAAACATCATGGGGGCCAGAGAGACTGCTTGCCCACCAAAGGTGCTTTGTTTTGTAGACCAATGAAACAGTACTTACCCTCAGCAGAACCCATCACCTGAACTGTATGAGCATAAGCAATGGCAAAAGCAACTTGTACTGTATCATTTATATATAAACCTTTTTAGATCCACACTTATGGCATACACTGAGAATCTGGGCAGTGGGTGAACAATTGTGATTCATGGGATACCGTCAAAGAGGGACTAGATTAGTTTTTGGCAGAGCAAAGGAGATGGATTAGCATGCATCAGTTAGTTACAGCCAGCAGTACCTTCCTTAGGTGTAGGTCATGTGAAGAGTGAAGTCAAACAGTCAGGCCTCTCCATCGTGCCTACCGGTCAGTCTATGATCATAGGGACAGGCAGGGGAGAAGGTTTATAGAACTGCCCCACCAGCCTCCACTGAATTGTTCCCATTCTGTGCTATAGAACTAAGATGTTATACAAGAACATGTTTGTCCTTGAACCTCTTTGGCTCATCGAAATGTTACATATTTGTGTGAGACTCCATCCAATTTCTGCATGGGCCTCATTAAAATGGTTTTGAGGGATGTCAATTGAGCTAAGTGTTTTAAGTTGGAAATGTCAATCCTGTTCTGAGCCATCAAGGTCATTGATTCCCTTTGGTCAATTGTACCAAGTCACAGGATGAGTCCAGAGCAACAATGTTTCTTTATCATATATCAGTAACTTCCTGTTGGTTGGCAATGCACGAAAAGACGGCCTGCTTTTTGTTTGAGTTGGTCCTTGATCTGTGATGGGTGTTGTGGGTACAACACCTTACACCAGAGACGACTTTTGATTTTGGTCATATTCGCATATAAACTCAGCAATGCATTACCATCAATGACATTAGTGTGGGAAATGAGCAGCTAAAAGTGGTAATGGTTTGGTTAAGTAGATGAACTCAGTTGCATGAAAGAAACAACAGACTGGCATTTGTTACCTAAGTAGATGAACTACAATCAGGTAAGCTAAGTAATAGATAAGATAATGATGAATAAACATACCTCAGTCACACAAAGGAAACAATGGACTGAGGTTTACAAGCACTATTTGAGCTTCCTAAATACTAGAAGGGCTAGCAACAAGGCACTGATGTGCTACATGAAACAAGATGATGAAACTATGTTCTATCAGTCAGAAAGTGAATCAATCAATCAATCAGTCAAAGTATCTAAACTATGAAGGTCATATGGTCAGGTATCATATGTTCATATGTACATGCCTCACTTGAGTTCAGTCCAGATATGGCCACACATGTGCTTGATAATCTAACACTCCCTCTCAAGCTGTGTGTAGGCCAAGCTCTGCAGTGAAATGCTTGACTTTTGGGGAAGGCAGCACTTTAGTCAGCATGTCAGCAACCATATTGTTGGTAGTGAAATGAGATCTCTACAATACAGAGACTGTTACAATCTAATGCCATTGCAGTGAGTGCTCATCCTTGATATGGTATATTGTCTCTGTTTCATTGTCTTCACTCTATCCCTTATCCACTCTACTCCACTAGACGTTGCTTATATTCTCCTGCTTGCTCTTCTAGTCTGCTTGTCAGTCCTTATAGCAGGACCATTATATACATCCCCTCTTGTACATCTTTGCTCTCATATCTCAGACTAGTAAGCTCTTGCCCCATGTCCTATTGTAGTATTACCCTTCACCCATGGTATACCCCTTGCCCTATTCCACCATGAGGCTATTCCCCTTTGTTATATAGTATGCTTCTCTCTCTAGGTTAGCCTATCCCAGTACATACTCTTTACCCAGGGTTATGGGACTTTCCATATAAGTATATACATAGCTTGGTCTGTGCACCATCCTCTATAGTATAAATACTCATGTACAGTAGAGGGTTAGATCTCTAACCTAATTCTAACTATTACAATGCTAGTCACTTGGATTAGCTCTTATCCTTGATTCCTTTATCATTCCCTTGGATCCTATTGAATGACAACCTTCCATCCTAGAGTATTCCTCATCCCCTTGGAATATGCTAGATGCTAGCCTCCATTTAGGGATATTAGTTAAGTTGTCATCAAGGCTCTTGTTACACTTAGCCCAGGTAGGGACAAGCATAGCCCTTGAAGGAAATTGAATCAGGTCTTTGAGTAGAAGGTATCGATGCCTCTCCAACTAGAGGACTTATATCAAGGATCTTAATGAAGCATAGTTGTCCAGACAGACTGCAGGACAGAGGGCTGGAGAAACTGATGGGTTGATCGATATAGGTATTGAAGAATACAAGGGAGATCTAGCTTAAAGAATACAAGTACAAGGTGCTAATCTAAATAGGTATCAAGCTGGTGTACAGACCATGCTATGTCTACTACAGAATGACTCATTGTGAGTCAGAACAAGTCATCACTATCATGTCATAGCAACCATCAATCAAGAGAATAGAGGGGAACACAACGTCTTCTAGAAGTGAAGCCTAGAAAGAGAATTGTGTCCATTCAATGAGAAAATCAGTCAAGGCTATGGAAAGGTTATCATAGAATTGAAAGAGGAAAGATCAAGGAAAGGGAATTGGAAGAGTTAGCAAAGAAAGGGAATAAAACGTAACATTACCCCCTTAGTATGTAGAAAGTCACTGACTTTCAATAATATAGGTGTTTATGAGTATATCCCAGAGAGCCAGTCATATTGGCATTGGCTTCAGCATCATAGAGATCATCATCATAATTGTTGGAGTTGGTATTGGCAGGGGTGACATAGTCAATGAAAGTGGTAGTTGTAGTAGACAGAGGAAGAGAGAAGACTATCAATAAGGTAGAAGATCTGACTAAAGTTGATCCATTGTTTGTCCATACTGGTATTCCCCATCCAGCCTCTGCTTGATCAGAAGGTGTGGGACTAGAACCATGTTCAAGGTGATTGATCTGTTGGTTAACACGATCAAGCCTTGTTTGAATAGCCTGAGTAGTTTGAGTAACCATCTCTATTGTTTCTTGAATAGTAGAGAGGATTTGTTTGGCCATCATATCTATGATCTGTGTAGAAGCAGGATAGTATGAGTTAGAGGAGGAGAGAGTACTGGATCTAGTGGACTGTCTACTTCAATAGAAAGAAGAAGAGGAAGAAGAAGACATAGATCATACTGGGGACTGTCTAGTTGTAGGGCAAAAGGTAGGACCATGTCCAGAGGCATGATGATGACATCGTGGACAAATATATTCATGGTTGTTAGAACAAAGAGAGAGAAGATATCCTGGGGCTTGGTGAAGACAGTAAGGGCAGGTATATTTATGACAATCTCTCTTCAAATGCCCAAGGCATTAGCATATGAAACATGCATCATGATATCGAGGATGTTCTGGTAAAAGAGCAGGGTCTGTCTGAGTATACAGTTGTTCTGCAATACAAGCTTACTCAATCTGAGTTATGACTCATACAAATACTGCTTTCTCATTCAGTTATGACCTTAAGTCTCAAGGACTAATGGTTCCACACTGGCTGGACAATCTTACAGTATTCCACCAAGACTGGCAAGAGATTGAGTGAAGGATGGACAAATGAAGTGAAAACAGAGTGAGACTTGTCCTTAATACTCTGTAATTCAAGTCCAGGAGACTGAATGCCAACAAAAGTACAAATGGATTAGGCTAGAGTATCTAGTACATGCTTCTACTTATTTATATGATAGATCTACTATGCATAGACCTTACTGCAGTTGGTGCTGTACATCCTAATGTCTGAAGTGATCTAAATAAGTAGTTGGTACCAGGTGTAACCAACTAAAGTCAAAAAGATTATGAAGTGTTGGAGAAAGAGTGAAGAATAGTGAAGATAACTAAGTGTAGTGTATGAAAGTGTACATTTTGGCGAAATAAAGTAGTGGTGTTGTAACACTACCCCCCCTTTTATGGCAGGAGTCCCTACTGCCAAGTATCTAAGAAGAGATAACTTCAACTCCTTTATCTACTCTAATTTCTACAGAGTCCTTTTTATACCATGGTCTCCATAATCTAGGGTAAGGTTTAGTTACAAGGTAGTACAGCTGACTCAAAGAGAATAAAGGGAAAAATAAAGAAGCAGAAAGAAAATCTAGTACATATTTTAATTTAGTGGAATAGGAATTTCCCAACCAGTACCAGTTTCCCACACTGCAGCTGTTGAGCTGTTGGTTCCCCATGAGTGCTCTGTATTAGTCTGTATCTCAGGACCAAGGATTCCCACCTCTACTGGCACAACTCCCCACATTGGGTTCTACCCATGATTACTGGATGAATCTGGCTCAAATTGAGAAGGGTCCCCTGTGATAAGGGTAAAGCCCCTGGTAGATCTCTAGAAATGAATGAAAGCAGGCCTTTGGCCTGTGGTGGAATGCCAGGTGATGAATAGGAGGAGAGTGGTGAGACATATGGTGATGGTGGTGAGGAGGAGGAATAGAGAGAAGGCTAGGCAGGTGAGGAGAATAAGAGTGGTGATGGTAAATATGGTAGGAAATGATGGAGGTGATGGAAGGTTTATTGGGATGATGGGAGAACATAAGAGGAAATGAGTCACTCTTAAATATCTGTCCCTGCCTCTAGATCCAGTTCTTGCATAGTTATTTCTCATAGTTTGCAAGGTGCAGAAGGGTGTTTATGATGATATATCTCAACTGCCTCTTCTGCATGCTTCAAGTGTATTGCTGGTTCTCAGGTGCGATCTGTTTCATCCCAACTCTTTCAATGCACTAGATATTCTATTCTTTTCTCTTTCATGTGAGATCCTACAATGTAATCCATCTCATATTCTTCATGTCCTTCCTCAGATATCTCTATGGCATCAGGTCTAAGCTTGGATTGTCCTGGTAGCATATCTTTGTAAGGTTTCACTCTAGTGATATTAACTGTGGGGTGGATGGACACATTCTTTGGTAAGTGAACTGTAACAGAATTTGAGAGCATTCTAGTGATGGGATATGGTCCAATCCATTTTTGGGTAAGCTTCTTGGCAGTGTAAGGGAGTTTTAGATGTTCTGTTGACAACCATACTTTATCTTCTATATGATAATCTGGTGCTTCAGATTGCTTTTTATCTCTCTGTAGTTTCATTCTTTATCTAGTTTCTTCTAAGGACTGTTGTATCTCTTTGTGACTTTTGGTACACTCCTTTCCATATTGTCCTTCTAAGTCTGAAGCCTTTCCTTCAAATCCTAAGTGAGGAAAGTAATTTCTGATGATTGCAAATGGGATAGTGCCAGTGGCTGTAGTGAGGGAGCTATTATGGTGAAACTGTGCCATCTTGATCTATTCTCCCCATTCTCCTTGTTTCTTAGCAACATATGATTGAAGATATTGTTCCAGATCTCTGTTAATGTACTCTGTTTGACCATCTGTTTGAGGGTGATATGTAGTGGAGATCTTTTGTATGATGCCAAGGAGTTTGCATAGTTCTTTGGTGAATTCAGATGTGAACTGAGGTCCTCTGTCTAAGACAACTGAGGAGGGAAGTCCATGGATACACCAAACATTATCTCTAAATAGGGAAGCTAATTGTTTTGAAGAGATGGTTTTGAAATATGGAATGAAGACCACCTCTTTTGAGAATTGATCTACAATAACACAGATAGAATCTAAAATATTAGCAGGTGTGGTGTGATGTGATCTGTGTGACCCTGGCCTGCTTAACAGACAATGTGTGACAATCACCAATTTCCAATGCTTTAATCACTTATTTCAGGTACCTCACGGCTATTTGGCTTGCACCACTAGCTATTGCTATTTTTGCTTCACTTGCTTCAAGCACATGGGATTCCTTTTATGGATATCATTGTGATGTGACTTATTGTTTCTCTGTTCATAGGGCCTTGACTTGACACACTAACTCTCAAAAACACCCACCTCACTAGCTTCTCTTTGTGTTCTGGCTCCAATAAAATTTCAGAAAAATTTAGAAAATTCTCCAAAAAATTACACCTGTTTGGAAATCACTCCTATATCACAGCTGTAAGTCATTTTTACCACATTCATGTTCAAAAACATCGAAAAATAAAAATATCACTTTTTATTATTCATAGATCAGCATTTGATTCTTTGATTTAATATTCAGCTTTGCTGATTCAAAGAATAAATATATATCTATTGGTAAGTTGTTATATATTTATCTAATAATCTAATATATCTAATATAAGGCATCAAATTCCAGTGTTTTATTGCTGGTATACTTTATTCTGATTGTTTCTTTCACTTGAATATCACTAAAGATATATAGGTTTTTTATTTATAGATCCTGTGAATCCTGTGAAAGTAAGTTCTTGGATTAGACATCCCAAATCCATTTTACCTAGATGTGCTGTGGTGAGACCCAGCTGTGGAAAGAGGTGTTGGATCTGTCTTTTCTGAAAGACATTTCCTTAAATCATAGTCCCTACTACCTGGCTTCACAGATTCAACTCTGTGTGTTCACTGGTTGCTAAACCCTTTTAGGGCTGGGACCTCTGATAACACCACAGAGTAAAGATTTAACAGAAAGGGCTTGAAGTTTAACAGACCTTGCTTCTGTTTTTTCTTCTTTCACCTTCTGTTTCTTTATCTTGGGCTTTTGCTCTTAGCTCTGTCATACTTCTGCTCTGGTTGCTGATTAGTAAACCACTAGCACACTTAGCAAAATAGAGGGAGTGGTGTGCATCCTAGACTTTCTTTCTGAAGACTTGGCCTTTTGGAACTGGAATTTTTTTTTGGACCCTTTTTGGACCTCTGGACTTGGACTTCTGGACTTGGACCTCTTTTGGATTTCTCTAGGATCTCTTAAGATCTTTAAATCAAAAATATAAGTTTATATTCAAAATTTGAATTATAATATATATATAACATTTTATTAGGGCTACTCCTCCTACTTCTCCTCAGCATGCTCAACAAGCTGCTCACTCTGCTGATCATATTCAATGTGAAAATCTACTAGACTCTCCTCCATCATGTCATTTGCCATCTAGACCAACTATAGAGAATCAAATAGATTATACTGCTCGCTTATATGAGCAATTCCAGCAAGATCATCAGCAAAGGTGAAATCATAGATCAAATCAGAGACAAAATTCATCTATCATGCCTATACATTTATCTTCTATACAAGCTGGCCCTTCCAATCCACCACCTTCATTCTCTCTTGACTCACAAAGATATCAATATACCATTAATTTTCAAATGGAGCAGGAAGAACAAAGATGTAGTAGAGCTTTGCTAGAACAAGATCATGTTCAACAAATCAGACAAGAGCTTATGGAATATCAACAACAAGAGCAGGACTATCAAATGCAAATACAACAGCAGGAGTTACAAAGACAAATAGACCATCAGCACTTTATTCAATGGCAGCATGAGGAAAGACAAAGACAAGTTATAGAACAGCAAAAGCTTACAGAGGAACAAAGATTGCATTGGCTAAGACAGGAGTAACATCATCATATGGTTCATCAACTTCAAATACAACAATTGCATCAACAAGAGCTGGAAAGTCAAAGATACTTGGAAATTCAACAATATATGCAGTATCAGCAAAGATTAAATAAGCAGAGGTTGGTTGAAGAGCAACAACAAGCTTTACAACAACAGGTAAATATAATGTATTAGGGATTTAAATGAGAAGCTTTAACTGATTTCATATTAATAGGAAAGAGAATATCAAAGATTGCTTGAGATCCAACAAGAGGCTAGATATCAACAAGAGGTGCAACATATGAATCAAGAACATCATTCTATTGAGCAAATTAGACAGCTTTCTCAAGTCTTACTTTCAGAGGCTTTAGAAGAATATAGCCAGCATTCTGCAGAACAATATGAACAGGATCAACAAAGACAACAAGCTGCTTCTAATCCTCCATCACCATCATTATCACCATCTTTACCTTCACCTTCACCTTCATCTATACCTTCACCTACACTTTCACCTGCATCTATATCTATATCTTCATCTGTACCTCCTCTTTCACCTCCATTTTCACTCCCACCTCCATCCCAACCTCTACCTGTACCATCACCACCACCCT
>JBBPKO010000632.1:0-16023 GCA_038089295.1 Xerocomus amazonicus
AGGCACTGATGTGCTGCATGAAACAAAAGTTTGTAACTATGTTTTATCAGTCAGAAAGTCAATCAAATATTCAATCAGTCAAAGTATCTAAGTTATGAATGGTCATACGACCTGGTATCGTGTGTTCGTGCACGCGCGTCTCGCTTGAGTTCGGTCCGGATGTGGCCGCGCACGTGCTTGGTAATCTAACAATGGCTACATCCTTCGCCCTGTCCTAGTAACATGATTTCCGCTCACCATTATCTCACGCCAAACCTCCATCCTAACTTTCTAACGAATCCGTGATACATTCGGGATGGTCTTCCCCCGTTCCTGATGCATGTGTTCAGGCGTAGACGTGCTTCTGAATTGCACCTGTGCATTCGGGTATTCTGTATACGGCCACTTCGTTTCAGGTACCTGCTGCAATCGCACCAGGGCTTGAAGCGTTTCCATCACCTTCGGGTGGGCCTTCAAAAATGGGTACGTCTTCGCATTCACACACCCCGCATAGATCCGCAGACACCGGTCCAGGCCGTCCTTCTCCGCGTCGGGAACGCAACAGAGAATGATGCAGGTTGACCAAGGTCGGCAAGGATGGCGATACAAGGCCGCACCACATCGTTGTTACCCTTCCTACTCCGATGTGTACTAGTGATGTCTTTCAAGGTTGGTTTCGAAGTCGACTTTCGAGCCCCGTCTGAGATGAAGATCTGTGACATGCACGACTCCCCCGACCATGTTCCAGAATCGCCCTTAAAATAAATTGATATCATCTTATCGATGAGAGGTTGGTGGTGGTGGCATTGCACTCCGCTCGTTCTCTGCAAATGACGCAGTGTAAACTCGTCCAGCCTGTCGAGTCCATCGTCAGAAATCATCACATTTGTGTTTCGAACTGAGAAATGAGGCGACTGACCCTAGTTCTTCACACTGCTTCGATCCTGTGATGTTCGCGTTCATGTATACCCAGTGGGAAGAGTCCATGTATGCGTTCTCAAATAACTTCCGAGCATGCGATGCTTACAAGTTCTGCTCCCAAACCTGTTGTCCAAAGATGAATTCCGGCCAATCCACCACCTTGATCATCTTGCAGTCCAATATACCGTCATCCCACTTCAGCGGCTTTTCGTTATCACTTTGGGGTTGAGCCACGAATATACAAGTCCTTTGCGAGAAGCCACGGCAGTCGGCTCACTAGCCCTCCACATTCGCCAATATACATAACGCCCCGATTGACTGCGTTCAGAAGGGTCGTTAAAGCTTCGGGTTAGCATGGGGATCGTTTGTGGCGACATGCGACAGAAGCGGCTCAGATGGATAGCCGGTAAACCGCCAACGGCGATCTGGAGTTGTCGAAAGACAGACTCATAAGTGGCTCGCGACATCCGTCTCCAAATGTGCGACTGCATCGAGATGTCCAAACGCCACGCCCAATGCGAATCGCTGCCCCAATACTGCTAATACCTGATCACGGTCTCCTGGGTTGAAGCACCCCGCCGCCACACAGCTTGAAGGATGCGGTGTGTAGCACTTCGGATGGTGTGAGTACCAACTCGAGAGAACGCAACCTGCGAGTCATCGCGAGGAAGACGGGGTGTAGTCAAATGGCAGGAAATGCACAATGGTCTGCCATAACCCAGGATGTGTCTCAGTCTTGAGACATTCTCGATGTCGACATCTTTTAGGGCCCCCGCACCCTGGTCCCACCCCAGTTGAGGGTAGGGGGGGAACCCCCCAGTAGCGACGCGTGCAGAGTTATCTGACAAAAAATTCAGCATGGAATCATCGACGACTTATCAGACAAAGTGGTGAGAAGTCCGCCACCTTGGAGGTTGTCATATCCCCCAACAGCATTCGACATGGTCTGAGTGAGAAGGTGTGCTGTGCTTCATCAAAGCTGATTAATACTCTGAATTTGTCCCCATTGTCCGGGAAGATCTTCTTGAGGCTAGCGCCTATGTTGTCATACACCACAGAAAACAATCCAGAGGGTGTGCCTGGGCCTGTCTTTGTGTTCGAACCTACCGTTTTTCCTGTGCGAGTGGTACTGAGCTATAGCTCCCGAGGAGTAATAAAGAGAATGTACTCGAAAGAGAGATCCTGGACACTCTCAGCCACTCAATCGACATCAGTGGAACTGTTCGTCTCTGTCTCTGTTTTCGCCTTCTTATTGGGAAGGAGAGCGAGTTCGGCATGAATCTGCCAGCATCATTTAGCGAGATTTGGACTGCAAATACTTTGCTGTATCTTTCCAAAACTCGACCGAAGAAGTCACATCTGGTGGTGTGCCTGGGAACATGGCTCGCATTGCATATTTGTCGTGCCCACGTCACGGACATTCTTCGTGCCCCGGAGCTGCTCCTCGAGCACTTCGAAGAGAGCAGTGAGGAAAGCGTAGCAGACGAGTTCGTACTCTTTTTCAGAAGCAGGAACTTGGTTAAAATGTTGGCTGGAACAGCATCTCGTGCAGGGAAACTTCCGACATCGAATTCATCGCGCAGGTTCATGCAAAGCACGACAACGTCCTTGTAAACTACACGTCGATCCAGTCACGGAAAGACTGCGAGTGATGAGAACTGTTTACCTCTGTCAGCAACCCTGATTTTCCAGTACCAGAGCTCTGAGCGATAGAGCAGAATTTTGCGTAGTAGGGGGGATCATATTGGGTTCTAAATAGAAACTCATTTCTCGGCAGGTATTCGTGGAGACCCTCGTTCGCGGCGCCAAGATACTAAGCCTCAAACGATTCTTGATAGACCGAGATATACTGCTATAGGCACGTCAAACAACGGGTCATTCAACAAGATGAACAACCTACCCTCAGTCTCCCTACTAGTGGATGGAGCGGCTGGAGCGGATTGTGGAGCTGCCAATGGGTCTTTCAAAATGGCTGCAAAGAAACACGGTGTTGGGCTGCAATTATTCGAATGTACTAAATACACAGACCAAGGTTTCGAATTTCACAGTATGATTTGCGTTCCCAAGCAGACGAAAGCATGTCTCGCAGTTCTCTGTAAGTGCGCAATAGTGAATTTGCACGCCGCCCTAGAAGAAACTTGGGCCCACATCTCCACTTGAATGGTCGATGATGTAGCGGAGAAGAATTTTCTGCTGGTCCTGCGTGAGTGGGCCCCTAGGAAAGTCGTCGAGCTGGGCATTCGTTCACAGCCCTATCAAGTTTTTCGTGTGTGGCACCGTCGAAACGATCTGGGACGGGCATTAAATTGTTGTCATTAGTTGCTTCCGACTCGTTCAACTAGTGCTTTTACGGTCGAGGTCCACAATCGTTAGGATACAGTATTTTGTGGTCCAACCTTTGACGTGCCGAGTGTTGCGTTGCGACAGACACCAACGGGGAGCCACGCATGCAAGCAAGAATCAACAATTCGGATATCAACCCAAATCCCTGTACAAAGACACCACACATTCTGCGTAAATAATCAGCCCAGGACGGACCGGATCCGTGGTCATCATCACGAAGGACCCGGGTAACCGAAAGTCTATCAGGCAGATATGAAGTCCTCACCAGACATTGATATGGGTCGTCACTCCTGCATTAGTCAACGAAGGCCGGCATGAAGCATATACGATACATGTACCGTGGCCCCAAACCAGATGTCAAGGTGGCCAAAAGTGAGTGGACAAGCCTCAAAAGCGTCATGACGTTCTCTAGACGGAAAGAACTACTCGCCTTGGCACTTGTGTTGGCAAGATGTCGAGTGCTCCTCGTACCATTCCTGGGCCCAAACTCGCTCTTTGCATTTTCTGTATAGTCGACGCCATCCTCCCAATTTTGCAAGGGACAGTAGACTGTTCGCACATACAATCTAAGGGTACAAGTAGTGTCAGCCGTGTAAAATTCGTCGAGGTGCAACTTGAAAGTCAAAGTCAATATGGAGATTTTGTGGCAGTGGACTTTGCCGGGTCCGTGCGCATACGACGCTCCCAGCCCAGAACACAATCGAAGTTCGTCCACCGCGGTGTCAATATTTACTTGCCATGAGGGACCACTTTGAGTTTTGCGCACAGACCCCCCCTTAAATTTCTCGCCAACCCAAAACCACCACCTCGCCCTTTTTTTCTCTTATACTGTTTCACCACCAAGATACATGGCGGAGGCCAACGCACCTCGTCGATCGAGTCGGATCTCAGCTCAAGTACGGCCTGAGCCCCCTGCAAAGAGAACGCGGAAAGGAGTGCCTGCCGCTGATGGCAGCACCAAGCCAACCAAGGCGGCGACCCGAAAACGGGCGTTGAAGGAGGGTCAAGAAGAGGATCAGGACGCCAACGTCGCTGAGCAAGATGCGAAAAAGGTCTGTATACATCTCGAGCATGTAATTCCGTCTCGATCTGTTGATGCCACCCTTTTTTTTGTGAAACAATGTCTATTGTGGAACAGGCAAAGCCCTCTGCAGAGGATGTGGAAAGTCCAGCAGATGTGGCAGCCGAGGAGCCTTCTGCAGCAGTGGAGCCGTCATCTGCCCCATCAGACGCACCCAAGAACATCGATGTCGGCGAGATGCTCCCGTCCCTTGTTCTTAAGAACGAAAAGGACGAGGACGTCGACACCGCATCGCTCACAACGGAGAAAGGTGCCGTTCTCTTTCTAGTTCCTAAAGCCGATACGCGTATGTATTTCATCATTCCATCGTGTCCAACTCCTGAACGTCATGTAGCTGGTTGCACCACACAGGCTTGTGGCTTCAGAGACGTCTGGCAAGAGTTTGGCTCGCTCAACTACAATGTTTACTGCCTAAGCGCAGACTCTCCGGCCGCTCAGACAAAGTGGCAGGCAAAGGTGAGCTAGTTCGCACATCTTTAATCCGTTCTGACCGGCCCGTGTTACCATAAAGAAACAACTTCCCTACCAGTTGCTCTCAGATCCTCAGAGAACACTCATCGGCGTCCTCGGCGCCGCAGACGGCAACAAGACCAAGCGCAGCCATTTTGTGTTTGAAGTGGGTGGGAAATTGCTCGATAAGAAGATTCCCGTCAAACCTGCTGATAGGTGCGTCTTTTTACGTCCGTGTCTTCGCCGTTTGCTGAATTCTTTCCATGGTCCAGCCCGCGTCTGGCCCTTGAATTCATCAAAGGACTTGACAATTAGGCGAGCCCATGCACGTAATGTAATGCCACTATCTGCGTACATATATCATGCTTTTCATTGTACTAATACTATTCTGGTTTGCTGCGTCTGGTCATTTCGCAGCGAGTCGTGCTAAATGGGTGATCGGAGGCTCGTAAACAAGAAGTGTTGTATTTCAGATATCTTTTGGTAGTAGACATATCATCAGACAGTGGGGTCCACGCTTAAGCATGGAAAATGCCAGCGCGTGGACAGAACATCTGCAAACCGTTCCCAAGGAGTGCTGATGATAGAAAACTACAGTCAACATCTTTCACATAGGAGCTTTGAAAGGGTGTACTTACTTGAGTAACCGGATCTGAAAGGGCTAGCAAAGTGCCAACCCGGCACTGCAACAACCTCAAAAACTGGAACCCATCTTGTCGAGATCACTTTGAAAGTCAACTTGGGAAAACGAAAACGAATTACGGGGCTGTCATCCTCGACAAGGGACGTTGACCCTAGTCATCCCGGGATCGGATGACGTGTTTGGGACCATCTTGTATATCAGAGAAGACCCTCTACTCGATATAACCGAGCCCAGCCAATGGTAGGAAGACGGACACCAGCGGATTTACGACGGTCAGATCGCCTGGTGAGCTTGGACGATTTTTGCGAGAGCTCCGCTTGTCCACTCGACTTGGTTTGAGCAAAGCATTTAGCGCATGCATCTCTGCAGCGTCGAAGAAGGACCCCTCATCGAAGAACATCCCTACCTCGACCACCCGCACAGAGACCGATTCCAAGATCAAATAATCTGGCGGGTTAACAAAATCGCATCCTTGGCCAGGGCCTCAACGGGGTTGTCTCCTTGTCCCCTGGGAGGCCGCTGCCAAGCCAGAATAGAAGATGGCCGAGCCCTTTCAACCAAACAAAACGACATGCGTCTGAAACCCCCGGATCCCCGGTCGGCCTGCGCCTGCCATCTCCAGCCAGGGTTCCGCGTCTTCGTCAATCAACCGGGGGCTAAACTATTCCCCATGACAAAAAGCGAGGAAAAAAAAAAAGTCCTTCCCTGACATGACCAGACACTGCCTCGCTTCGTGACGTTACCGACACAGCCGCATACTGAGACAATAAACGAGGGTGGTCGCACAAGTTCATCAGAGGCTTACTTTCTAGTGTCCGAGGCTCCGGATTCATCAAATACAAACGTTCTCCCGGGAAGAGAAGAGAACGCGTTTCAACTTTGTCACTGCCTCGTCGTTATTCTTCTGGAGTCGGTCCGGCGTGATTCTGACAGGGTGAAAGGACGAGGGTATTGAAAGCAAGGTTGAACTTGCAAAAAGACGATTATATTACACGTCACATGGCCGCAACGTCAAAAGTATATTATGAAACTTATCTCCGATATCTCCACCATGTATCAAACCTCGCAATACGCGATTCTCACACCGTTACCCTGTGTGGGACCGCCCTAGTAGAAAAGATAGCCAGCATTCACACGTAGGTTACATCGTCAGTATATCTCTCAAACGGGCCTCTTTCATCCGTGGCACGAATTTCGCCTCGAATGGCGCAAAGTGAGCCACGGTATGGTCGGCGTCTGGCCTAGTATCGATCGGTGCGTTTGGCTGCTCGACAATCTGGAATGCCCAGAGCAGAAAGGCGAGCCCGATGAACATCGTACGGTTTGCGAAAAACATTCCGGAACATGCTCTACAATAGCGTGCCACCATATCAGTAACGTGCAGGTTTTAAAACAGGACACACACGTACCTTCGGCCAAAACCAAACGTGTAATAGTTCGTGGTAATGTCAGTGCGAAGCTGACCATTTTTGTCAATCCAGCGTTGGGGGTCAAATTTGTCGGGATCGGGAAACACGGTTGGGTCTCTGCTGATTGCCCTGTTTTCCGTTGTCCTCAGTCACCTGCTTCACAAAAAAAGGGGAATGTACCAGTGGTTTCCTTGCACTGTCGTGCCAGCAGGGATGCAATAGCCTCTCTGCGATTCACGTGAGAACGATCCGACTATTTCTCACAGAAAAAAGTCGTACCCAGATGATATCTCTCGACGAACGGTGAGGGAGACCTGTGAAATGATTGCTCATAAACGGGGTTCACCCCCAAGAACATGAATTGTTTTACCAAGTGGTGCAACAGGCCTCCAACGGAGTGTTTCGGAGATGAATGCATGGAGTTGAGGGAGCGCGTCCCAATCACTCCAGGTTGGCACTAACGAGGAAATCGCATAAACCGATGAGGCAACCGAACAGGGGGCGTGTCATCTTACGTCTATCCGTTCCAACGACCTTGTCCAATTCCTGCTGTACCCGCAGTTGTGCGTCCGGGAAGCAAGCAGCAGCCATGGTCATTGCAGTTAAAGCATTTGCACTCTGTACGCCTTGCTTGAGTTCCTTGTTGATGTCACGATCAAATCATCGTACTGTGTCAGATCCAGCTTCAAAAAGAGCCCCAGCAAGGTAAGCCATCTCTTCAAAGGAGAATTGGTTTTCATGGGTAGTTTCCAAAAGCGATCTGGAGAAGGACGGGCCAGCGTCACCAGATGACTAGAGTATTTTTCTAAGTGACACTCTTATTCCCCGACGCGGAAATGAAATTACCATTGCACGTTTAACACGGTTTAACTGTTCACTGTAAAATTCGAGATCAGAATCGTGGTGCTCTTTCAGGCGTCTTCCATATCCGGGGACATGTTTCAGCCAAGGGAATTGGTCGACGAGATAAGCACCAGGTCGTGTCGCTTCGTTGAAGTGAGCAAGGACTTGCTTCACTCCAACAAATGCCGGATCGTCAACAGATGTGGGACCAGACCTCCCGTACGTGACACGCAAGATAATCGAGGTGGAAAACCTTGGGAAATGGCAGGTGACGTCACGATCTGAACGCTGTGCAACGCATGAAAACGCACCGATGTGCGAGTTTTTGATGGTTTTTTGGGTCATCGAGAAGGCCTTGAATGAATGCAACAGCTTGTTCGTATTGAATATCCTTGTACCCCTCCACCGCCATGGGTTGCAGATAAGCGTGGATGGCTCTCTTGAACCGACGAAGCCGGTCGCCACTGCTCGTCAAGACCATGCGTTTGTTGCCTGAGAGAATTTCACCGGCAGCAACCATGGGAGGACGATCCGCGAGTGCGATACCCTCTTTTTCCATAATCTCAATAGCCGCCTGTAAACAACACACCGATAATGGAATGGGAATGTCAGTGGATTTGAAAGGCACTACAAATCGAACTCGTCTTACGCTGACTCTTGTAATAACAACAGAAATCTTATTTCCTTGACGGAGCGTAATCACAGGGCCGTACTCATCCGTCCAGTCATTGAACGTTGAACTGAGACTGAAAAAGACGGATCAGTCATGCATCGTATGGTGAACTGGATAGTCTTACTTTCCCTTCGGCATGTTACTGCCCCAGAGGCCTACTGCAGGGGGGCCAGGGGGAAGCGGAATCCCATCCTTCGCAGATCCTAACTGTCGTTTCCTCTGAAGGGCAGCTATGACTACCACAGTCACAATCAGAGCTGCAACAGGAGCAGTGACGAGCGATGAGTCCGAGGTAGTCAACATGGCTAAGTGTCCTTTTTGAATAATGTGGCCTTGGGGCGAGCGTGGAGTGCCAACAATGTAGGGGATTCACCACTACTCCCAAGCCTTTTATGCATTCCGTGCTGACGGATAATAGTGATGGTATCAAACATTATCTCCTTGAAAAAATTGCATGCTGACTTTCAAAATGACGGGAGCAACAGCTAACATTGTTCAATAAGGATGTCAGGTTGAGCCGCTTTGAAGCATGTGATCATTGCCGTTGCCAATGGAGATCTCATCTACTCCGGTGACCATCATTTTTCTCTGAAAGCACTGCAGCGCTTCGTAAATGAACTATGTGGCGGTAGACCGTGATGCACGGTAGCAACTAGGCCTAAAAAAGGGCCGGAACCATGTCTCATCTCCATCTCACAGTCATAGTATCGGATGAAGTAGTACCCAAGATTATTGGCTCCGTGTTGACAAATCCGATCAGAGCTGAGCCTCAAGCACCTTTGGCTTCATCAGGATAGATTGTCTCGTTTTCAATCACTCATACTGTGAATGATTCACGGACGGCCTTCGAGGGCCGTTTAGCGTTCTTGAATCAACCACTGCAGTGTTACCAGTTGAGGAACGCAAAAGCGATCACCACGACTTCGGTTTTGGGAAAGAACACCGCAGCTGATGTCCCGAACGGAGCTCTGTGAACGTTACACGAGTGCCGAACTAGACGGGGGTTTCGAACTCGAACTCGTATACCAAATAGATTTTTGTCCGGAAGTTAAGAAATTTCCCGGGAGCGCCTTCTAGCGACCGCGTCAACCATACTTAAGTTGCGATGATGTCACAATTGGGGGTGTGAATGGCGCAAACACCGAGCGGTCGGGTTTCTCCACGGGGAAATGTGGTCTGGTAGTTAGGGTTCTACATGGGTATACAGGTAATATCGCAGTGTGACAGGTACGGTACAATGGTTAGGAGACTGGCGAGGTGAGTTACACGGCGTACTCGGTGAAGAGCCAAACGTAATATACGAGGTTGATAAGTTGATGGAAGAGTTGGCCCGCCTGCGCAGTCGTGAGAGGAAATGGCAGTGGGCGTGGGTGATATGAAGTAGAAGAGTGTTCTCACGGTCAAAAGGACATCCGGAAGGAGCAGAAGAACATCTACCATCCCTTAGAAACGATAATACTGGTGGCGCGAGTGCGCCAATCAGACCCCATCCCACAGACGTCAGGTGGTGATATATATACTTTAGGTTAGGCACCGATAATACGCGAACGAAGTCAGGGAACATGGCTTGAACATTCTAAGCCTACAGTGCAAATTGTTTGAGATAAAACTAAGCTAGGAGTATATGAACTCTATGTTCTGGTTTCAGCGGACGCTGCCGCAAGTCTTTCCCCGACAAAACCTCTTCCGATACGTGAGAGTCGGGAATTGCTGTCATTCAGAGGCCGTGGGTTTTAATCGACCTATCGTACATTGATCTCCAAGAGATGAGATGATCTAGGTAACCTGGTTAGGCACCAGCATGTCGTGGCCCCTCAGACAGCAATATGAGTCCGATATGACGGACTGTTTTGTCATTCCCCATTCCTGAGGCCTGAGGGACAAGACCCTGCAAAGTAATAAACCGATGGTGTCGCACCCAAGTGGGGCAATCCGAAACTAGGCGACTCTGCGGGTGATGGTATCCATGTGTCTTACCAAATACAGCAAACCCGGACCGAGCAATGATTGCAACAAACAGTATGTGGTACCGTTATTATTTATACTGCTACGGTTCTGATGCCGCATTCGGATTCTGACCATGTCTTTTCTGGGATGCAAATGTATTCTAAAGGTTGTTGATGAGTGAAAAGACATTTGTCGACGAGATCCACAGCATGTAAACAAGCCATCCAGTCTAAAACTTCCGACCAAACACCGCTGCCATGGCCACGTCTATGCACTCCTTCCCCACTCGGCTACACACTACGGCGTGCGGCTCCGATTCACCACGGTTGGTGTCGTCTTTGCTCGGCTGGGCCATCATTATGGCAGAAACCAAACACGTTCATGATGCTTTCGAGATTTGACGGACCGTGAACTTTGTAGATTACCATTCGGTCATGTGGCGTTGATGTGGTGGATGTCCGCTGATCGCACAAGGCTTGACCATGAGGATGGGGCCTCGAGAACCGACTGAATGGTGTGGGACGGTCCAGCAAATTGATCCAGATACCTTGCAGGGCCGTCGTCCGTCGAGCCGACCCAGTATTCATTCACAAAAACGGATGGATACCCGTGCCGCAGAGGTTGCAGAAGTACTCGTCGAGAGGATGTGATCACCCAGCCCTCGGTAGAGCCGTAGACCGAATAATGAACGTGGCTCTGTGTCAGCGGGCACCTCCGAATCAAGTTCGTCATACACGAATGTTGCGCAAGAGAGGAAAATTACACCATTTACACCTTGCATAAACTTTTCAGCCGGTCCGGGTGGTGTGGCGATGAGTCGGCAGCCCTGTCGCCCTCGCAAATTGCTACCCACTCACCTCGCCAAGCTTTGATGGTATTCTCTGGCAAGGATTGCTAGTACTCACACGGAGTCAACTTACCTCCGTCTTTCCCCTCACGTCGTTTCAATGCATTGCAGTCCGTGTCGCTCGAGAACGGCGCGAGTCGTCCAATAGAAGCTACCTCTTTTCGTCGTTTGGAGAACTCGCGTGAGTGTCTCCATTTCCTTTTCGTTCCACATGGCATCCATGGTCAGCACTTATTTTTGAACCCTGCGGGGTTACCATCTCCACAGGTTGATGAGATTCGCTTGTATCTGAGATACGAATATGGGCACTGCATGCGATGCGAAGTGTCTCTTGTGGATGTCCAAGCGTGGTGACGCCGGGTATCTCCCATGTAACAAAATTACATGATACTGGGTGGTGAAGCTGAAGCGCTGAAGGCTGCATCAACATCACTTACAGTCAAAACACCAAGAACCGAAAGATGTCGGGGTTGTTTGAAGTACCTACAGTGTTTTACTGCTGCATGGCAGTGGAGATCACTACATTTACTATGATGGTTAGTACAACCTCTCCACGTGGCAAAACACAGACAAATGCCCCTGCTGTGAGCATTTTGACAGCGGCCGATTACCACATGATGATAAAATTTCAGAACTGCCACGAAGAAACAAAAAGATGTCGAATGTCGAATGCAACCGCGGAACACAATCAAGGTTAGGTCGACATTCAAGTATTCTGCAGGCACATTCGTAATACTAAACCTGTTTATCGACAATTGTCATCGAAACAATCACTTTCCATCTTATCTCTTCAATGTTACATCTCTGCCTGGCACGGCGTGAAGTACCGTCTGCTGAGACTTCCTCCTTGACAAGAAAGCGAGGCAGATGTGAGTGACGTACAACTTGCCGAAGGCGAGATATCAGTATATCGTGACATACATTCTGGCCGTTTTGATCGGTCTATTTGAAGTCTTTAGGGCAGCAGGGTCCTCGCTAATAGTCTTATGCCTCCGCGATGACTTACGCGACTGCGGAGAGGCACCATCTGGTATGCCGTTGATTGCTACGTTCTCGCAGGTTCTGCGTCGTCGTGCCGACTCACAGGTGGCGCCGAATTCGTCGTTCCCCACCTCGAGCTTGACGGCAGCAAGCCAAATTTCCTCGCATTCAGGGTTGGCAGTAACAGCCTTCTCGAGAACTTCATGAGCAGCAGGAAGTTAGTAACATTACTAGCTAACCACTCCTCCTTTGCCGACATCAGCTAGAGGACTTCCGTTCGTGCGTGACAGTGACCAGCCTGTGTTAGCATAGGGTCGAGTGATTCGATGTAAAACCGCAAACTGCTTTGCACGCTTGGGCGTTTCGGGACGAGCAAGTGCTAACCGCAGCTCTGCGGAAAGGCCACGAATCATTTCAACGGCCCGAGAAAGAAAGATGCAAACGTCGGATGCGGAAGCTTTGGGGTTGACAGCCTCTCTCTATGACCACTTGTTCTCAAGGGATACAAAACTGAGTGGTGAGAATGGTGCCCGGAAACGCATCTTACGGAGTACTCTCCTCTTTGCTTTCGTGTCTTGCTCCAGATAAGTTGCGACAAGCCTCGTTTTGACGCTCTGCTCTGCATGTACATGTAGCCTGGCAGCTTCCAACCACACATTTTCACTCTTTGAACATTGTCCACATCCAGCTTTGACCAACGTATCTGTCACAGCAATCCAGCCTGGAGCATGTTCAGGATTTGATTTCACGAGTGAGTCAAAGAGCATCCACGTACGCTCTACGTCCCCGGTCCTAGTTTCAGGTTTGATTACGACAATGCAAGGATATAACTGAGGTAGCGGAGTTTGCAGACATGCCCAAGTTCTATGATGCTGCGGTCATTACTGTAACGCGTTGGCTTCTACGTAATAGTACTTACTTGGTTCAGTTTGAGAAATAGCGTTTTATCCCATGACTAATCGATTTCGTGGAAATGTATCATCGTCCCCGCAGGAGTTTCGAACTCACCCGACTGGACAAACAGAATGAACGTAGACCCGGTAGACATGAGTAGTGACGATACCCCTTGTCCAGCGAACTTCGTTCTGTCACCGGTGATACCCGGCACGACAGAGGATTGTTCATCTTTTTTCCGCTACTTCTGTGTGAAGATTGCATGTTTCGGACACATTTGCCCATTCCGGATCGAGAAAGCCCACGTTTCAAATCGACAAGTTGTTGCCGAATTTTAGGTCGCTCTGCTCGATGCTGAGCCAACTCTGCATTGTCACGTCCCCCCTTAATTAGAAAGTTAAGGAACGAGCGTAGACATGAATAAACCAGGAAATACACGCCTACGTATCCGTCTTCGCAAGTCTATGGTCCGGTCCACAGAGCCATATATCTTGTCAGCTTCTTCGTCGTCTTGTTCGTAAGTAGCACCCGCAAAGAGACCGAATTCGTTGTCTGGGCCTCGAAACTGCTCATCGTCTACGTCTGGCTTGTGCGTCATTGCAATGAAAACCAGTTTGTTCGAAGACGCCACCAGTTACCACGAAAATGCACGTGGAGAATTCTGCAGATTGACTCTCTCTTGATGGACCAATAGATGTCTGAACGCGTTGCAAAACCAGGAGCACCAAGTTCCTCATCAGATGAGCAGTTCATACGTGAGACAACAATCGTCGAAGGGCATCCCGGTTTGTTGTTTTTGATCGCTGTCATGATCGACGATGAGGTTGGTGTAAAAAAAAAATGATTCGCTGTTCGAATTGCTGATATAATCATTGATAGGTGCTGTCGATGACATCACTTCCTTCATATATGCGCGTTGAGCTACTCAGTGGTTTATACACAACGCTAACTGCGGACAGTAACTATTTGTCAAGGTATCTTTTAGTTCCTGTTTGTGAGGACCATGCCACTATTTTCCCTGATTTGGGATGCGACAGAAATTTAACCGTGTCAGGCAAGGTGACACTGCCCGATTACTCAATTCAACAATGTTCGTACCATTGAGCTTACATGGTGACCGTCTTTCTTCCCCAGTCTTCCAAGGGATTGCCCAGTGCTCAATGTTGTAGCGTTCGGATTCAGAGTGACGTGCCACTCGGCCAGTGTTCCGATCAAAAAAACCATGGTCAATTGGTTACCAGGCGCAAAATTCCGACCAGTTATGTAAAGCGTTAGCTGGATCATATCTGGGCACAAGGAAGGCACAAAGATAAAAAGAAAACTCCAGGAAAGGTATGATCAATACATCGTAAACAACAGCGAAGTCATCTCCTTGCTACCGTGTGATCAATAGATCATCGATCCTTCCTGAAAGTGTACCAGTTGCACTCGAGCGAGAACGGAAGCAACGCGAGTTATTATGACAGTATCCACGCACAGTTTACAACATCATCTCTTTTAAATGTACCTCTCCCGTGCGAGGCACAAGTTTCACCTCGAATGGCATTGGCTGAGCGACAGTGTTGTCTTTGTCTGGAGTGGTGTCTATTGGAGTTTCCGGCGGTTCAACTATTCGAAACGACCAGAGGAGAAACGCAAGCGCGATGAACATTGAACGGTTCGCTAAATGCATCCCTGGGCAAAATCTTATAAACGTGAGTAACATAAGCATACGAACAAGTGCAGATTCGACCGGGAGTATTTGCCTTCGACCGAAGCCAAAGAAATAACCGTTCTTGTCATTGAACACCTGGCCGTTTTGGTCAAGCCAGCGTCGAGGGTCAAATCTTTCGGGATCAGGGAAGGCATCAGGGTCTCGGCTGATAGACCTGTTGTCAATTGTCTCAGCCTCCTGCTTTACAAACATTCGAGAATGTAGGTCAACAAACCATGGATTACCATGCACAGCCGTGCCAGCAGGAATATAGTAGCCTCGCTAGAATTAACCTTTAATTGATCTAATCGCCTGATTGGAAGAAAAAGTCATACCCAGACGATATCTCTCGTTGAACGGTGTGGAACACCTGGTACAGAAACTGGTATTCAAAATGATGTCCATGCCATGAACGAGATCGGTTTTACCTAGGGGTCCAATGGGCCTCCAACGCAGCGCCTCCAAGATAAATGCACGAAGCTGAGGGAGTGCGTCCCAATCGTTCCAAGTGGGAACTAACGAAGAAATCGACAAGATAAGGGAACAGAAAATGAGTGATCTTACGCCTATCCGTTCCAACGACCCTGTCCAATTCCTCTTGTACCCGTAGTTGTGCATCTGGAAAGCAGGCGGCTGCCATAGTCATCGTAATTAAACCACTTGAAATCTACATGCTCGGTTTTAGTCTGCCCTCAAAGCCCAGAGCAGGTTTCCATACCGTGTCAGATCCAGCTTCATAGAGCGTTCCAGCAAGATAAGCCATCTCATCAAAGGAGAATCGATTCTCATGTGTGTTCTCCAACAGCGATCTGGAGAAAGAAGGGCCCGTAACGTCTGACGTCTGGATTATTGAGTCACACATCTTTGTGCACTCATGGTGGAATAGAGTCAGTTACCGTTGCGTATCTGACGCGATCCAGCTGCTCCCTGTAAAACTTGAGGTCAGAATCATAGTGCTTCTTGAGGCGCCTCCCATATCCAGGGAGATATTTCAACCATGGGAATTGATCAACGAGATAAGCACCAGGTCGCATCCCCTCGTTGAGGTGTTCGATAACTTCCTTCACGCCGACAAACGCCGAATCAGAGACAGATGTTCTACCATAGGCGATGCGCAAGATGATTGATGTTGAATACCTCCAAGCGGGCACAAAGTATGCAAACGCCATAAGTTCTCTGTAAGATGCACGGGAACATACCTGTGAATAAGCTTTTGGTGGTTCTTCGTATTTTTAAGAAGGTCGAGGATGAGTGCCTTTGCTTGTTCCAGTAGCATGTCCTTGTACGCTTCCACCGCCTTGGGTTGCAACTGTGTTTGG
>JBBPKO010000634.1:0-15951 GCA_038089295.1 Xerocomus amazonicus
AAGTGCATTCCAGTCAAATAATGCTCGGAAGGATGGACAATAACGTTTGACGGAGTGTTTGCATTGACTTGCAGGACTTGCACCTTTTTATATGGTGACCCGTGTGGTAATGAGCGCTGTGCAGGAGTAGTCCATTTGTCGTCATGTATCGGATGGAGCTGTGGGCAGAAATTACGGGTGATACTGAAACTTGGCAGACAACGTGAACAGCCGACGTCAGGAGCAACCGCAATTGCGGTACTTCTCAAAAGGTTCGTCGTAATTAGTGTTGTAGCTCCTTTAGAGTTTTCTGTTGAGAAACTGAAATGAGCATGGTTACTTCGACTCCGTCGTCGCCTCCTGCGAGATTTTCCTGATTTTTTTTTTAACTTGTTGGGTGCTTGGTTAGTTGTCGACAGCGCCACTGTCTCAATCATGTTTTTTGCTGTGCGTCGTGGGTCGACGCTAGTTTGCTCCTCGATGACAGTAAGTCAATACCAGTGTCAATGGCAGTGAAAAAATGTCAAGGAAGCGAACGTTAAAATAGTCTTATCTCCTCCGAACATTACAACTGAAATCATACGAGATCACGACCTACTGCCCTTCTTTATCTATCAATTAAAAGCGAGTTCAACACATGGAGTGAGAGCCCGAACACCTGAGCCATGAAGATGCGTAAAAGGGCTCGGTTACAAGTTGCAGAGGTGCTGGCCAGCCCTTGAACCCGTTTGGCAAAAAAAAAAAGCTATGTTGCGGGCTCCGAAGAGGAGTCTATCAGTATAGTCGTTTACTGACATCAACAGTCCCGATTCCACGCCGCCTACAAACAGGAGTCTGACACAGTCTAATCAAAGCATATAAACAAGACGGGGTGCGAGCACAAGCGTCATTCATGTAACAAGCAAGACCTGAAATAGCAAAACGAGTACAGATAAGTCCCACCGTTCGGCGTCAAAAGGGCTTGAAGAGGTCATCAAGATTCGTTGTCTCCCTCGACCGGATCTACGTCCAGATCGTCGATGTCAAGAAAGACGCGGAGGTGGGGCGAAAGGGCGTCTGATGAAAGCAGGACCGCTGCTTCCGCAGGATCGATGTCACCCCCTCCAGAGTGTCACATGTATGGAGTGCAAAGCGTACGCCTGCGGTCGTCGTTCCATCTACGCCGTCTAGCATCATAGCAACCAGCTGGTCGAACAGCCCAGATATGAATGGGCCATCTGCGGAGCATTTGATTGGTGATGCTCGATTACACAAAGTGGTCGAGCAACGATGAGCAGTCCTGGTGCTCACAGAGGTGGATCTCGAACGCAGCATCTTCTGCTGTAAGTGATCGAAGGTTCGGCAGAGCGAACAGTGAAATAAGGAGAATTCCGAACGGAATACAGTTACTGCAGTAACTGATGCTGGTACGAAGGGATATTGAATTCCAACAGGGAATGATGAGCCAGGTGGTACCGCCCATCAGTAGATTCCCCCTATAAATAAGATCCATCATCGCTTACACATGGTATCCTCAGTGTCCGGGATGCTTGCGATATTGGAGCATACCCAAGTGTTTGCCCCCTTGTACCATTGGTTGGGTTAAAAGGGGTCAATATCACGGATCGATCAGCACACCCGGGAAGCGAGGCAGCTGTGCAGCGCATCCCAAAGTGGCCTAAGAGATGTCGACAATTGGATACGCATGCACGACCCTCAGCCAAGAATAACGACAAGCACGAAAATATCATTTTCGGACCTACATGATACCTTGTAACCTTTAACTAAGCTCCGCGAACCCGACCCGCGAGTTACCAACGTCGAATGCAGTATAGACACCCCGGAGGAATACATCCCCGATGACCCAGATGGCTAATCATACGCAAAAATGAAAGCGAGAGGCAATCAGCATGCACTCCATCCTGCAAAAAGTACACTGGAAGACCTACGTCCACCTAGATCCTGGCCGACAAGGCCACTGACACAGTCAGATGAGCCGGGCGACAACAGTCCGAGGTTGAGAGCGGAAGCAAGAATCGGGAATGTAGTGCCCCCAAAGGTCAAGCTAATGGTCGGGAACGAATCACATGGGACTAACGAGAGAGTCAATCGGACACAGCATGAGCCAAATTAGAACTAACAAGCATAGTAATCGATACTGCCACTTGATACAGCCTTGCCGCCAAGGGCTTTGTACAGGGACGGCACTTGCGATATGTCACCGATAACGAGTGTGGTGCCAGTATCGATAATGGAATCGAGGTTGCTCAGAATGGTCTGACCGTTCCCCTGGAGGTTGTCTATGTTCACTTGCCAGTATCCCTGAACGCGATGTCAGTAGTTCTCCAGGGGTATCAGACAAATTTTTCCCCACTTGCGTCGTAACGGGAACATAAGTGAAGTTCCCAGTATAGAGAGAAGGGTCCGATCCACCGATGTACAGCTCTGCCCCGGAGGAGGAGAGCTTGAACGAAAATACAGGATCGGTTACCTGTCCATCAGAGACAAGCGTCTGGAATACGGGACTCGCGTTGAAAGATGAGATAGACTGAAATGCCATTCCCATCATCCCGTCAGGGGGAAAGTTGGAGCTTTGAAACCCGGTGGAATATGTCGTTGCGGCGCCAAGGGTCTGGTTGGTCGCCTGAATGGTTGTCAGATTAAACAGAAGCAACAAGCGACATGGAACATACACTGAAGCCAGCGACGGACACGGTATCTGTGTACAGTTCACCAGAGACGGTAGATCCATCTCCGAACCGCAGGGAAAATGTTCGATTCAGGTCTGATGAGGAAGACGAGGAGGATGGGTCCCAAATTGTGTGGCCGCTACAAGTTGAATTACACCCAGGCCCTGGAAGAAAGAGGTCGCTATGGTCGATGTGAGCAAAAGGCAGGTTGTTCCAACAGTAATCACATACCTAGAACCGGTGTCAAAATCGACTAAATCTGTTTCAATGGAGATTCTCGTCACTCATGCAGGAAATCTCACCAGTGAAAGGTTCGGGAGGGGTGCCAACCTCGATACTGCCGTACCAGAGCGAATTGTCGGCATCAATCAAAGGATCTCCAGCGCCGCGTTTCTCGATTCCATGTAGAGCAGCAGGGTGAACTTTACCAGTGTTTCTCTTGTAATTCTCGAGGCCACGATGGATCTTACTAGGAACAATGCATAGGTTGGATGAAATATGACATAATTGATTGAGACGTACGCCTTAATGGATGCAACGTGAGCATTGAGTGCCCCGATGTTAACACTATTATCGGAGTTCACAAACGCAGAGCGTTTCATGACTGGGATGGACCGAGTTGCCCTCTGCTTAACAGGATGAGGTGTGGCGGCTGCTAAAACAGCCAGCGCAACGATTTGTGTCAAGACAGAGAAGCGCATTCCAGTCAAACAATACTCAGAAGGATGGACAGCAACGCCTGGCGGAGTGTTTGCATTGACCTGCACCTTTTTATACGGTGACTCGCGTGGTAATGAACGTTGTCCAGGAGCCGTCCATTGTCGTCGTGTATCGGATGGTCGACAAGTAGCCGTGGACGGAGATTATGGGTGTGATGCTGGAGCTTGGCAGACAGGTGTACCGCGTGCTGCGTGAACACCTGATGCTAGGAGCGACCGTGATAGAAGCATAGTCACATGTGGTACTTCTCAAGAGGTGACTCGTGATGGAGTTGTAGCTCCCTTGGAGTTTCCTGTTGAGAAACTGAAATGAGCATAGATGCCTCGACGTTCCTGCAAGATTTTCCTGACATTAACTCGTTGGGAGCTTGGTTAGTTGCCCATATGATCGGGTCGTTAACCCAGATGGTCGGTGGTCAACAAAATTCGTAATGCCGTGGCATGCGGTGCTACAATCGGGGCCTACCGTCCTTCCTTGTCTATCAATTTGATTCCATGGTCCAGACTAAAAGAAGCATATGGAGTGAAGTTCGAACGCCTGAGCCATGAAGGTGCATCCCAAAGGGGCCGTTCGTTTGCAAGCGTGCTGGCGTGTTGACGAGCCCTCGGACGTGTTTGGCCAAAGAAAAAAAAGGTTATGCTACGGGCCCCGAAGAGGAGTCTATTAGTACCACCGGGAATTGATAGTCCCGACTCGCTTGTTGGAGAGAAGCTGCTATATTCGATCGAGGAAAAGTTGTACGTTCTGTGTTTTCGACACTTTCTTCGCCATATCTGGCCTTCTCTGCTCAGCCGCAGTGAGATTATATCTCATCAAGATAGGGGAATTCCACGTACACCCCGTGACCAAGTTTTCTCGGTTACCAATACTTATTCCGACGTTATCAGGAGTTTCAGCTTCAAGCTGTTCGATGTTCGAATTGGGTCATTCAACGCGTTTTACTCATGAAGTCGCGCTTAACTCGGAGATATCATAACCACGGGCAAAGGATCAGAGCATATAAAGACACGGTACGAACACAAGCGAAGAATAGAGACGTGTCTCACTCATGCAACAAGCGAGACCTGGACATTAAACTAAACAGTAACGAGTACAGATAAGTCCCACCGCTCGACGTCAAAAGGGCTTGAAGAGGTCATCAGGATTCGTTGTCTCCCTCGACCGGATCTACGTCCAGATCGTCAATGTCGAGAAAGACGCGGAGGTGGGGCGGAAGGGCGTCTGATGAAAGCAGGACCGCTGCTTCCGCAGGATCGACGTGCTTGAAGGTCACCCCCTCCAGACTGTTGCACGTATGGAGTGCAGAGCACACATCTGAGATCGTCGTTCCATCCACGCCGTCCAGACAAAGTGCCCTCATAGCACCCAGCTGATCGAACAGCCCGGTGATTGACGGGCTATCTACGTGGATTCTCCGCAGCGAGAGCGCCTGAAGAGCGGAAAGGGGTATTTGTTTGGTGATGCTCAATTGCACCAAGTGGTCAAGCAATGACGAGCAGTCCTGGTGCTCACAGAGATGGATCCCGTACGCGACATCTTCGACGGTAAGTGATCGAAGGTTCGGCAGAACGAACAGTGAAATGAGGAGAACTCCAAACGGAACACTGACGAATCCAATCTCAAGCTCCTCCAGGAGCGGAAGATCGATTGTCTTGGGGTCATCCAGTCCGGGTTCGTGCCTATGTTCGATGGTCAGATCTGTACGAACACCCCAGCCGAGAATGACGAGACGCCTCAGGGTCGCGTTTGCGCGTAGGATACGCCGAAACTCTGGGAGCGTGGGCATGACGTCCTGGGCATGGTACCTCAGTTCCAACTCTTGGAGACCAGTGAGACCAGACTGCGTCCAGTCGACATGGACACCAGAAAGCGATACGTGGCGAAGATGACGCAGACTAGCGCCGTTCCGAAACCAAGCCACAGGTAAAGCCAAGTTCTCCGGGCGAAAGGTTTCGCCTTGCGCAACAAAATACTCATTACATCTTGCAAGCCTGATGGACCGCAAGAGTGGCGCAGAGTCAATTTCCGTGGTGGATGAAAGGAACGTGAAGATCGGAGCCCATGTGTCTGTGAGAAGTTCCATTGTCCGCCAGCGATATGCCTGTGGTACAAAGATGCGCATAATGCAATCCATGGCTTTGCATCCAAACGTATGGGATGTTTCATCCCAGTCCCAGGACGGATCACGAAAGTCCATGTAGATATCAAGGGGGTAGTGACGAGAACGAGTTATCCAAGCGGCCGTGCGTGCGAGTTGACTTTTTGTAAGAGGGAATGAAAGAAAGATAAAAGCCCACAAGGAAGGCATTAAAAGAGATATCTGCCTCCATTGTCTGCACACGTGGGACACAGATATTGCCTGAGAGATGGGGTCGGGAGATGAATCAAACGCAAACAGAATGATATTCGAAATAAGTTCAGGTGGAATCCGGCGGGCAGAAGATGGACAATCCCGGACGTGCAAGGAACGTGCGACCTGTCTAACACTGGGTAGCGAATAAATCTTCTTTCCCTCCGGGACGGTAATGCCGTGGACTGACAACATCTGACCAACAAATATTAACAAGTTAGCAGCGTCATCCTTGCGCCGAATAAAACGAAAGTACCAGTGGTAGCTATGAGAAGAAACTGAGCTCGAAGGGTCGTTGGACGATCAATGTGTGAAGGAAGGACCGGGTCCTATAAAACGGGACGTTCTCCCCCGACGAACAATCAAATAATCAGTCAGAAAACGATGTGTTGGTCACCGCGGAAAACAGATGCAGCGGTGAAATACCTCGAGTAAAATTCCAGGGCCGCCTCGTGTATCACATGAGGCCGGGAAAGCCAGGCGACAACTGGAGCATAAAGTGCTTTATCAGCTTGTGTGGGTCCATCCACCCTACCTTCCAGAAGAATCGGCATCCATATTCACATCTATGGTGTATCATCCGATGAAGCAACGGAGGACATACTCTCCCGAGTGCATGAACAAGATGGTACAAACTATGCAATGATGATGGTTACTATTCTGGATGCCACATCACGATCATGCGGTGGCCGAGGAGGTACTTCCTCAAACCTAATTTTTTGAGTGGAGAAAAGTGCTGCGATCGGTGCCGCCGATTGCCGATAAATGAAAGGGCAAAGTGAAGTATTACTACTTGGCGCTCTGCACTTAACTTACCTTTGTTTGCATAGTGAATCAGATTATTTGTTTGAAACCACAGGGTTATTGTTACTGTCCGGTAGAAGATAACTTGCGTTGTGTCGACCTTGCTGCCCGGAGGCTCATGTATGCGTGGCAGTAAATGCTCAATCGTACCTTTATTTCTCTGGGACTTTCCTTTTGTTGGGAGCCCTCGAGGAAGCAGCTCACGTCGAAAAGTTGCATCATGTTTCGGGCCACAAGAAACTGGGATCCTCATTTACTCCGGCTTGCGGTCAAGTAGCTTTGGACACTGGAGTATAGAAGGGTAACAAATCGGAAGAGTAGTCAACTCTTGCAGCGAAACGGACAACACACGGTAAAACTCTAATTGGAAGTGCGGTATCCGATGGACACAAGTAGGACCAGAATCCAGTTGCACATTATGGTCAACGTTGACAACGCCACTGTATTAAGCTTGTTCCACAGCAGGTCCTCACTGCCGTCGATGTTTGCATTATTATTGAAGTACCCAAGATGGTGGGGAACATCAAACGCGCTATACCACACAGGATGTACCACGTCCAGGTTACCTCGCGTTTCACATGCGGCCGGGAAATCCAAATACTTACTTGAACATTTAATATGAGCGCTTGAACCTTCGGTGGGTCCATCGCTCCAACTTTCCGGGTGGATTGCAAGCACTGATGGGACCCACATTGATTCATGAAAAGTGGGTGCATTGTGTCCGAGCGATGAAGCAACGGAGGATGTCTCCCTCCGAGAAACAAGACAAATGGAAGTAAATTAAGTCGTCGTGGTTGGTGATGGCCAGTGTGACAGGGCAAGTGCGAGAGAGGAACAGTCACATGACACATGGCGGTGGTCGGCAAATACCGAAGGGGCTATGTACATACACGAGGCCAGGATTCATCCTACTCGAGCGTCGAGGCATTCAAGCTCCTTCCAACAGAAAGATAAAGCAACTGTACACACACTATTATCCTCCTTGTAGTCGGGCGAACATCGGGTTTCTGTGGCTGTGCAAAGTATGGTATCAACGTTGTGTGAATTTCTTTGTCAGCGTCAAGTGGCTGTGTAAAAAAAAGTAAGTAGATAGAGCCTGTGAGCGAAGTTGTGGTCATTACGGGTCATGCCACTCGACCATTCACCAGACGAGCGTCCTAACTATCGTTCTGAAAAGCATTACAGACGTATGGGTGAGTGCTCTGTTCTCATGCTTATATTCTTGTAACTCACTTGGCTCACCCTCCTGGTCGCCCACGTCTAATCGTACCACCGGGCGGCTTATTATTCCTAAAAATCGCAACATACTACATACTCATGGCATTGACTTGATAAGGACGGGACAGGGCCAATAGCAGGTCTCGTTCACCAAAGCGAGGCGGTTACCGAAGCGAGAGGGACGACAACGGATACACCCACCGCAACCGCAGCAGACGCTCGAGGTCCCGCAGTCCTTACCGCTCTCACAGATCTAACAAGGGACATAGAGACGTCAGTTTGCTACCATTATTGTGATTCTTGATCTTCTAGATTTGCGTGCAGGAACGACATGAACGACACTCCCGAGAGGATTCTGTCGTACCAAGTCGGAGCAGAGGGCGCAGTGTTGTACGTCCTGAGTCCGTATTGCCTGGACCAGGTCACTGACCTCAAAAGGTGCATGAATATGAATGTCATGACTGTTTGATAGACCCCGCGAGGCCGTCGCAGCAGCAGTCCTTATTCGTCAGGTTCATCTGTCTCGACCGACTCTCGGCGCCCTGCGAAGCGCAGTCGACATACTTCAAGGTCTCGCTCCCGCTCAAATGATCGAAGCCACATTCTCCACCATTCAAAAATGCGTTCACGAAGTCATGAGAGGGGGAAACGTAAAGCAAAACACAAGGAGAAGGACCGTGATAGGAAAAAGCGCTCCAAGGACAAGGAAAAAAAGAGAGACAAGGATGAGAAACGCAGCGTGTTGACGGGCAAAAAGGTACTTTGTGATAATGACGAATGGGTTGGACTGTTGCGACTAATGTGCTTGCAGATCAAGTTGAAAGTGCACAAGGACTCGAGAGACTTGGAGATGGATGCAAACAGGGAGGACCTCCTGCAATTCCTGAACTCTACATTTGAGTAATCGTCCATTGTTCGTATGATGATGCGCCAATGGTCTTTCGTTAAACTCCGTAAAAATACAATTGTGAGCTCTTTATATCTTCTGAACCTGGCTCACATATATTTTCTGGACTCTGACCACGCAATATAGATGTTTAAAAAGTGATTCAAGTATTTGAGTAGATTTCCACCCTCGCAGAGTACGATGGATTCCGTCAAACCATTTAGTACGAGTGATTGCACAGTGCGAATATCCACGCCAGTGTTCCGGTATATCTAGATGGGCGGCAATGCCCAGTCCAGTCACAGCGATAGGCGGACGAGTAGTTTTCGTAACGTGAAGGTATGGAGCACGCAGTCTCCCTTGCATATCTGTTTCTACGAATTCTATCCTGGTGCAAAAAGCTTTGATGACATGTAGTCACCGTCTCAAACAGATCGAACGGCGATAACCTAAATGAGTTCTTTTGGCGGCGGAATCTCAAGTAAAGATGGGTATATATATCTAAAAGGATAGCCGTACTATATGGCAATCTCAAGTTGCGTCCCTTTCAGACATGCGATGGTTCCCCCGAGTCTTAGTTTACGCCCGTAAGATTCTGTTACACTTCCTATTTATGTTAACCCCCTGGAATGGAGTAGCGCGAAAATGGTGATATGTGTCGGATGGTACGCCGCTTTCTCTTGGAGATCCTTTTGTCTGACCACTTTCAGTATCGCCTTAGTTAAGAAATATGTAACCAAATGCCGGGCTTCGATTTTCCATGGCGTGTAAATTTAGGTGGGCTCTGGTTCCAATAAGTAACGACTGCTTGTTCATACTCTTCCTGTACTGAACCTCTCTATTTTTTCTCTAGGTTCCAAGGTTTGAAAAACTAAGGCTCCATTCGTGGGTAGGAAAGATATATATTTCCAACTTCGAATTTATGACTGAAATCTCAATTCATTTCCTGGCCCGCATCGCGCCCGGTAACAGCGTCGTGGGGGTGGAGCGGAATGCAATTAGAATCTGCTTGACATGTCCCTCATGTACCCGATTTACAGAAAGGACTGCTCAGTGAGTAGTTGTGACTGCATTTTGCGTTTCCCGAGCCATTCTTCTCTGATGGCCGTGCAGGGCGCAGGGGCCTGGACAGCTACAGACTTATGAAATTGGGCAGGCTGCTAAGCCGCTTCTGGAATGCTTTGATAATCAGATAAATGATGGGATCGGGCCTGGATGATTATATTAGCGAACTGTTAGCTGCATACAAAAGGAGGTGGGATTGTACTCATTCTCTGTGGTTCACGCCTGAATGCACAACCTACCAGGTTTCCCCACTGCTAGTGTCTACTCTAGCTCAGCATGCCCATGGAGAAGCCATATGGGAAGTGCGAATCGCCCATCGACCCCTCGACTACTATCTCCGCACTCGTCTAACTTTCCGATGTAAACGATGGAAGTTCATGAATACAATAGGATATCGTCTTTGACAACGTGCTGGCCGATCCTCTTGCGGGCCTTGTTTATCACCTGGAAGAACGGCTAGACGATGGCACTTGTGCCATCGTTGAAACGAGAACTAATGAGGATGTCCTGCTGACGAACTATAGTACTCAAGACTCTGAAGAATGACTACGGAGGCGCTCCCGCTATTGTTTATGGCGACGTTGTCCAGTCCGTTGCGTCCTCCGTTGGACCGATACATACCCGGGCCTATATCAAGGCAGCTGACTCCATCCGATCATAAAATATGCGCTGTTTATTTACTATGCGCCTCACCATCCAAAGTTTTGTTGGATCGCCAGACGAGAGACCACCTCGCATCATCCATGTATGGGGGCCCGGCCGGGTTGAAAGACCAGGAGCTCAACCGAATCGAGATATTCTACAGCAGCCGCAGGTTTGCTTGGTAAGTCCAGAACGGGAGATCTCCGTGCACTATCTACCGGTAAGCTGGACGTCGATTGTCGTGGATCCTCGACAAGGCAGATAGCTAAGACATGTACCATTTTCTACACATTGTACCACACTCTGATACGATGTAGAAACACAATCTATTGCATTTGTTGAGCAAGACATGATGTGGTCTTTTGTCCTCTGTGGTATAATAGGCACCGACTATTGTTATCATCCTTTAAGCTCTTGTTCTTTTGACTGGACATTCATCTGCCCAGTTTGACACTTGCTTTTGACTCATTCTGTACGTAGTGCTCAGTCGTATTGTCTAGTTCACCCCCGGGCCTTTCGGTCATCCCTCAAGCTTCAACCTCCTGTCTTTGATCTTGTTTTCCACATGGTAGTATTGTGTCGATACTAGTATTTAAATCGTTCGTTTAGCCCCTGCAGCTCAGCTGAGTCTGCTCTGCTCTCGCGCACGATGACTGAGCTCCGAAATCACCACTACTTGAAGACAGAGGTAAGCATATCTGTTGGTAGCGAAATTTCACAGATCAAGCTAATCAGACGCCCTGTTATATTGGCGCTCGTGGTCTTACTTTATCTGGTACCCTTCGCGTTTCTGTTTGATGCTGTGGAAACTTTCTATTTAATCATAATCGGCCCCCATCTATCAATAGGCGACCGTGATCGATATTTTCAACCAGTTCCTTCGCGACCACAAGTATGACCAAGACGGCCCCATACGGAAAATGGGTTTCTCCCATCGACGCTGATACGGTCGTGTCAGCTGTAAGTCGGACTGGCTCACTCATTCTTATCATGATTCTCTCAAGACTTATAATCGTGGACAGGATATCACGTTTGCAGACGTCCTGGTTGATCCTATCACACAACAAATCTATCACCTCGAGGAACGCCCTGAAGACAATGGCCGTTGTGTCATAGTTGACACCAAGGGAGAAAAGGACGTTCTCCCGTCTCCCTACAGTGCAAGAACGTCCGTGCAAGAGTATGGGGGTGCCGCTGCCATCGCCCACAATGGCATCATCTACTTCTCCAACGAATCCAAAGAATCAGTTCCAGACAATAGAGTCTATTCATTGAACCTGAAGGACGGACGTGCTCCCAAACCGGTCACACCTGGTAAACTTTTTCGCTCGCAGTCCATCATACAGTCGTTCAGCGCCTATCTACAGAGCATCACCTGTGGCGCTTCGCGAACTTTGCAGTTCATCCCAAGCAGACCAACCTTTTGATCACAGTGCGGGAGGACCACAGCGGAAAGGCTAAAAATCCGGAAGACGTCGTCAATTCGCTTTGCGTTATTGATACAAACACATCCTCTGTCAATATGATCCTCGTCGGTGCAGACTTCTACGCTACCCCCGTGTTCAATCCATCTGGCACGAAGATCGCATGGCAAGAGTGGAATCTACCCGACATGCCATGGGCAGGTAGCTTGATCTACATTGCTGATATCTCTGCAAATCAGAGTGGTATCACGATCTCGGGCACCCCCCAATTAGTTGCTGGGAGAAAGCAAGATGTATCGGCAACGTATCCTACCTGGATCACAGATTCGAAACTTGTTTATACCACAGATGGGGCGAACGAATTCCAGAACCCGTTTATACATGACGCCAACACAAGGCTGTCGACCGCCGTTTTGAAGACGCCGTTGCAGCAGGACTTTGCGGAACCCGCGTGGGCGTTGGGATTATACCCTTACGCCATTCTGGATGGTGGAAAATATGGCGTATTCACAGCATTCGAGAACGGTGAAAACATCCTGTACACCATCGATCTCAGCGCGCCATCCGATCCGGTATTGATCAAGTCCTTCAACTACACGGTCGCACGTCATGTCCGAGCGGCAGCCAAGAATACTTTTGTCTTCACAGGGAGCAAAAAATCAGCACCAGGTGGTGTGATTTTGGGCTCGGTGTCGGGCTCGTCTGGCTCGTACACTGTGGACTTTACAGTGCTCAAGGCTAGCGCGGGGCCGCGTCCGGACTTAGAAAAGTACATTTCCGTGCCCGAGCCATTGAAGTTAACGGCGGCGGATCAACACGTCATTCATGTGGTCTACTACCATCCCACGAATCCGGATTACTCCGCGCCCCCCGGAAAAAAGCCCCCATGCATCGTTAATGCGCACGGTGGGCCCACTGGGCTGGAGAACCAGGCGCTGGATTGGGTCAAGATGTTTTATACCAGCCGTGGGTATGGTTGGTAAGTGCCATGTGAAGCGGATCGGTAACGCGAACCTTGCATCTAACGATGCGCTTACAGGTTAGATGTCAACTACCGTGGATCCTCCGGGTATGGTCGAGCCTATATGTAAGGATGACACGAAAACTGTGGTGTCTTTCACGCGCTGACTTTTGCTAGGGACCTTCTTAACGGCAACTGGGGGATTTATGATGTCGATGACTGCAGAGAGGCGACCACAATTCTGGCCTCTGCACCATACTCCTACATTGATCCGAGCCGTTTGGCGATCCGGGGAGGCTCTGCAGGAGCCTATACCACACTTGCTTCACTGACCTTCGCTGATAACCCGAAATATTACAAAACCGCTTGCTCTGCTTTTGGAGGCGTCACGGATCCGACGGCCCTCACCAAAGTCATAGAAAAGTTCGAGACCAAATACTTTTACACTCTCTTTGGTTCTCCTCCAGACGGTTGTGCCTGGGACTCTAGAAACCCGACGAAGAACATCATAAACGTCAGGACTGGGGAACCCAACCTTACTGTCCCGTTACTCGTACGTTAATATTATGTGACTGTGAATGGATAGGCTTGATGTTGACTTACTACTTCCGCAGGTGCTTCACGGCGACGAAGACAGAGTAGTTCCCCCCGCGGTAGCTCGCAGCTTCCTGAAAGACATCACCGACAAGGTACCTACCGGGGAACTCAAATTCGCATTCTACCCGGGCGAGGGTCATTTCTGGCACCTAGCGAATACGGTCAAGGATGCGCTTCAGCGCGAATTTGATTGGTACGAAGAGAATCTGCTGTAGACGTGACAGGGGAAGTGCGAAAACATATTTTTTTTGAATTACCGTGTGATGGCTCCGGAATGTGTATGTACTACTAGCCGTTGTTCGGCCTAAAGATATATGAATGTGATTGTGTCTTTGCACTGGTTGTGGGCAGCATCCGCAAGAAGGACAGTCATTGGCAGTCGCAACTGCAACGGAGTTGTGACGACGGCCCATTTTCAAGAAGACGATGTAGCTCAGAAAAAAAAAATTTCGGATTTTGAATCTGGGAGTAACGTTTGGGCATTTCAATCGGAGCTGTACATTCAATGGGAGGGAGGGTCCTCAGGCTGTCTGTCCCCTCTCAAGGATCGGGGTCAGGCCATGACAGGGAGAAGTCTCAGATCGTGTACAGTACGGGTATAATAAGGGTAACAGATTGGGTAAACGGTTTCGAGCCTGCAGAAGCTCTCGTCAGGGGGCCCTGCTGTCGCCTTTCCGCCGAGACCGTTGAGGGTACCATCTACCCATCTTAAACCCTATCGAGGGGGTTGGCCAGTCCACAAAGGCGGCAGGGGCATGTGGAGGGCGCGATCCCGGATAGATGAGTCGCGATAGTGGGGAGGGGGGAGGCTTCTTGCTCAGGGCCAAGCGATGCCTGAACGGGCATGCTCCCATGGGTCGTGCTGGGAGGGCTCTTTCGAGCACCCACCTGCACTTCTGCGCTACCATGCGACACTCCCAGTGGTACATAGCACTGGGAGACCCGTCCTCGCCACCCATCAAGGGATTCGATGAGCGACATGGATGAAAGCTTAAGTTTCAAATCAAATACCAGTGACGACTAAAAGAGGCTGGGGGCAATTTTTTAAAAATTATGTTATGTAACTTGCCGTTCAACCGTTGAATTGAACGTCATATTGGCCTGGTCATCACTATCATACGACTGCGCATGACATACATCGTCGGCCATCATTTTATAAGTTATTCTTGTAATCACCAGCGCCATGTCTTGTAGTTGCCAATAAAACGCATTTTTTTATTCAAAGCAAGACATCTTTTCTGGATTCCTTCTTGTCATAGAAATACCTGATCAGCACACTGTGCATCACGGCTTTGAGTGTGGAGGAAAGCGTAAGCTCGAGCGCGAGGGTTTCGGATTTTATCCGCCTCGAAACTTTCGCCCAAAGCACGAAACGCCACTCGCTCGACTCCTGTGGGACTTGAGAAAGCCATTCGTATCGTTCTACAACACATGGGTGTAAGCCCATTGGCATACACATCACGTGCACTCTGGTAGTATATATCTCGCCGCACCGCGTAGATGTAGCATAGTCGCCCCTTGTCTTCGCCTCTCGTAGTCGCATATAGATCGTGGTCAAGTTCTTTCCCGCCTGATCCCTCAGTGTTCCAGCCATTAGCCACGGTGGGCTTTCAATGGTCTCCACAGGACGAGGATCGAGAGAAGACAAAGGAATTAGCCATTTATTCACTAGCTTCGTCTCAAGATTTAAAAATATGACGAGAACTGGGATCTTCCTCGTTATTTATCGATGAGATTCGGAATGCCTTGGACTTGAAGGCAGGATCGACGGCAAGGCTGACATGACATTGCCGATCACGCTACCCAAGAGTTCTTACTATCGCGTTGTTGCAGAGGCAGATTCGAACAAACCAACTTCAAAATACACTCCACCTAGGAAAATTAGAAAAGCCTGTTCAGTAGCTCGAAACGTCCTGCGGGCCCTTCACCAGACGAGCCAACTTCAAAACGTCACTGTAGCACTCCATCTGGACTTTCCAGACCACGATCGCTCTGAACCTTTTCTTATTTTGTGATGTACGATACACGCATATGCTTCCTATAAATCTTTATGCATCCACACATTCCGTATTATTTACTTTTTGGGTTCAAATCTCCAGATTTAATTGATGCGTAGAGTCACACGGACAATGGAAATAACATGTAAAGAAGGGAGATAGGCATAGTCCATGAGACTACCGTACTTCAATAGCGTCGGGGATAATGTCCCGCAGTGGAACCCATCGCTCATTTAAGACATAACCATACTATCAGCCGCGACCCGTCCGAATTCTCTCTGTGCCATCCTCTCTTACAACAGTCGCTATTTTAGGTGAGCGACCAATCGTTTTGTGTTGTTTCTAGTCTTCTAAAGAATTAACAGAGAATGGGTGACGTGACCCTGTGTGATGCGTGATGCGTGATGTGACGTGTGTGACGCGTGTCTGATTAACGGACGACTAGTTAGTTCACCCATTTTGTGCCTTTGGCACAGAAAGGAGAGTGTGTGTTTATAGTTTCTTGTGTAGTGCTTTATTTAATATCATATGAGGAAAAGTTCTCATCTAGTATCTCTTATTTAGTTTCATGTGTAGTACTTCATTCAATCATCAACACCATCTTTAGTTAACTTTGTTACCAAAAAGTCTAGAGTCTTA
>JBBPKO010000635.1:0-15921 GCA_038089295.1 Xerocomus amazonicus
GGGGGGGGGGGGGGGGGGGGGGGGGGGGGGGGGGGGGGGGGGGGGGGGGGGGGGGGGGTGGGTGGGGGGGGGGGGGGGGGGGGGGGGGGGGGGGGGGGGGGGGGGGGGGGGGGGGGATGGATAACGAAGCCGTCGTGACATGAGGCGCAACGATGTTTTACGTCGCAGTCTGACAAGTCATGGATGGATTAGAGAGAATTCAGGCGTGAGATTTGCAAGGATGGAGTATGGATATGGAACGTCGTACATAATGAGAGGCGAATGATAACGTTGGTCAGTTGACTATCAAGATCAGACGCTGGATCGGAGATGGTAAACTTTAGATTTGCCCGATGAAGGACCGCATCTGGAACTGATTTTGAGCCGATTGTGGAATCGATGGTGCGGAATGGGCTGCGGAGACTGCCTCGCGCGATGATCACCGACATGGGCACCATGATGGGAACTGCGAGTGCGTCGTGGCAGTACGTTTGGTACTCCAAACGGACTCGGAAGCACCTCGCGCAGAGGATAGCCGTTATGGAAAAGATACGCCGAGCGATCGTACCCGTGAACTCGTCGGAGAAGGGTCAACAAGGATACACAGCCAGTCAATGAACGCGCGGTAAGTACATTAAATTCATCTCGTCTCCGTCCCATCGAGCCATCGCTCTCCCTCACGACCCTTCACGACCTCCTCCTTCTCCTTCTCCTTCTCCTTCTCCTTCTCCTTCTCGCCCTCCTCGTCCCCGTACTAAATTCCCAATTACCCCACAGCCACTTCGATCAGCCCCCCCGTACCTGAAAAAGCTCTTTACCGGTGCGCGCGTCAGTTTCTGCTCTTGGGTATGACCAACAATTTCCAACATTATCAATTCCATATTTCTATAGAACGCTCCGGCCGTTCCTCAGTCAGCTCAGCTCAGCTGCTCGGCGTCGGATACACTCTACCGTCCCGTCCTTCGCTTTCCTTAAAATGCTCAAAGACGCCAACAGTATCTTTGCTTACCTTCCTCCTTCCCTCCATCCTCGTCCCTCATCCCACTCTCACCCATTCCACCCCTCCGTACGATTCGCTAGAATGTCCGGCTCACCCTACCCTTCTCCCTCTCAGTCCCACTCCAATCCCCTCTCGCCATTTAACCACCCCCACTTTTCCCCACCCGTCCACTCCATTTCCTCTTATCGTACTCACCCTCGTCAACCTCCCCTCCGCCATACAAGCATCGGTTACAGCCCCTACCCTTCCGACGTCTCCGCCACCTCCGCAGAGTCCCCCCTCTCCTCTTCCTCCGCCAACGAGAGCCCTCTCCCGGAACCCCCCATCGACAACATGGACAACGACCTCGCAGCCCATGTCGCAACCGGAAACGACGACTACTATCCTTACTCCACCTCAGATGATTTTGCAGGCACCTACTCCTTCCCCCACATCGGCCCCCGTCCCCTCCCCCTCCCCGCCTACACTATGGACAACCCAGAATTCTTCAAGCAACCCGTGTCAGCCCCCCTCCCCTTGAATCTCTCACTCGCCATGGGCTACTCATGGTCACCAGAGACCAAGAAATTTCAGCCGCTATATCCGCCGATACAGCAAATTCACCAGCCAGAGCATAGCCCTCCAAAGTACTCCGCCCATCCGACCATCGCCACACCCGCACACTCGGTTCCAAGAACCAACTCAGATTGCATGCAGCCATTCGAACAGGAGATCGACGAACCCGATCCCGTTTATCCGCAGCCCCCTTCGCAGCATTATACCACTGCCCCTACACAATTAACGGAACAATTCTCTCCAGGGTACACGCTTCGCCAAGGTATCAGCGTCAAACAGGAAAGCGATATCCCTTTCCCTGACGCATATAATCGGCCAGCTGACACCGCCGGTCTAAGCAACGGCTTTGGTACCTTCCCCTCCATCTTGGAGTCAGGTTCGCATATTCTCGTTCCCAACAATCACGGAGAGTACTCACTGCCCCATCCCATCACAATTTTCACAGATTCTTCCTCGGCTCTTGATCTGGCCCTGCAATATGGCCAATCACACGCCAATCACGCTTCAATGAGCTTACCAGTCCTATCCGCTCCCGTTCCGCGACATTCAGCATACTTTGGGACGTCGCTAGTCAATAATTGCGAGCGCACGTGCCAGGAACAGGAACAACAACAACAGGAGAGGCATGCATTGAGGGTACGAACCCAGGGTCTGCAGGAACAACCCACCGTTCGGCCAGCAGAGGTGTCTCCTGTCATGGGATTTGCAGAGCTACCGGACGGGGGCGACGAAGACGCAGAGGGCGAACCAGACGTTGATCCCTTGGGTCTTCACGATGGGAGTGCGCCGAGTGGACATAGAACGGTGGGCGCTTACGGCTACGCGAGAAATTTCATTGGAGGGTCCCCTTCAGGGACGGGTGGGGGTGGGGGGGATGCGGAGGGAGTTGATGAGCTAAATGGCCGCGACCTCGACTATGATTACAGACCAAATGAGGATGACGAAGACGTCGACGGCGACTTTGAGCCACGCAGCCATACTACGTCAAAGAACACGCGGAGCTTACGTCCTCGATCCACTGGGGGCAGAAACCCAGTGCGGTATCATCCATATGGAACAGATGTCTCATCTGCTGCCCTGAAGAGTTCCACCAGGTCGCCTCTTGTCTCTGTGTCTGATATCCCACCCGCTTCCTCGTCTAGTCAACCGGCAAAGATGCGGAAGAACGCAAGGACCCTGCCCATCCCTGTTCCTGTTCCCAATCTCACCAAGAAGTCGAGGGGTCGGCGAGTTCCGACAGTGAATGGGGCCAACATCGGACGTGGCCAGCGAGATGCAGCGCTGGGCGCTCGTATCTATCTTTGTGACGTCAGCGGATGCGGAAAATGCTTTGCGAGGGGGGAGCATCTCAAGAGACACATCAGGAGCATTCACACCTATGAGAAACGTGCGTAGTCTACCTATCATGTCACGTTATGCTGCCGCTGACGATTCATTTTAGCGCACAAATGTCCATATCCTGGGTGTGGCAAGGAATTCAGCCGGCATGATAATTTGGGACAGCATATGAAGGTACATAAAGACCTACCAAAAGTCATAGAACGCATCAGGGGTGGTGAAGCATGAGACTCGAAGCACGAGATCCCATCAGAAAGGTTTGTGCTTCGGCGGCGGTCCGAGGCATATTAGTTGCTCACCCTACAAATGTGACGGCAGTGGAACGCTTGGACGACTGTGCACGATATGCTTTCCCCTTTCTATCACTCGCCACTTGTTCTTCTTCGTCTTATTTTCCAACATGAGGTGTTCGTTCATTATTTTTCCACCCATCCCCCTTTGGACAATCTTCCTTGTCGTCGTCGGGACAGCCACCCATCCGTTTTCACAAGCGTGTGTGCGCTTGCGATATACCACTCAGGCAATGCTGTCCCCGCCCTAACGGTTCTTGCATTATATGCTCGTCGACCGATTCTGGCGGTCCTTCCATACTTTCCTCGACGCCTCCGTTTTCAGACTCGCTGCTTCCATCGTTTCGATCTATCAAGAGTGCCTTTCGGGCGGATGACCGCCCCTCACAAGAGGTGCTGATGATTTTCCGATTTTCTTTGCTTATCAAACACGGGTTGTAGACGCTCACGAATTCTCCACGCCTTTTCACGACCTTGGCTGTATTTCATCGCCGTCGAGGGATTTCCTGTATCATTATTCTGGCATTATCGCATTTTCGGACATTCCCTGCCTCGTTCATGTATTGTTTTATTGTACCAAAATCAGTCGGGCTCTGTAGCAAATACGTTATGATTGTAAAGTTATGATACGGTGTCTTGGGCTGCTCATAGTTTAACCGTGTTGGCAGGTTGCACGTTTATAGACACTGCAAATCCACCATTCAAATGAAACGAATTGCAAAAACCTGGTCCAGGACCTTGTTCATGTGATTTTTTGAGGGGAGCACTCAAATCTGGGGACGCAATCTCGGGTATGAACGGATGGAGTGGGTGGCTGCCCTCGATCACTGGGTACCCGGCTCTCAATCCATTTGACTTGGCGCACGCTTTGCAACTCAGCGATCCACACTGGAGAAAAAAAAAAAAGTATACAGTAGCGATCACATAGGTAACTGCAAAAAGGCCTATTGAGTCTGCGCCCGCAACCCGCGATCGGGTGAGAAAAAAAAAGGACAGAGCTTACCGAGACAATCGGTATACAAAAAGGAAACGCGATCGGGGGTCATGATGCCAAGGATAGCCAAGGGGACGACAGACAGATAGCGACGGCAGGCGGACAATGAACACGGCGGACAGATGGACAGGAAGGAACAAACATATGATTTTTTAGGCAAAATAACACGCGGTCAGGGCGGGAAACCGCGGGGCCTATGCGTCATCCGTCATAATCGCAAAGAATTCTTGTTCGTTGATTTCCCCGTCTTGGTCCAGGTCAAATTCGTCTATCATCGCTTGTCTGGGGGAGAGAATGGAAGAGCAGAGGTGAGCAAATATGGAACACGGATGGAGACAATGACCGCGCTTTTGGCAAGTGCGCGGTCAATAACGAAAAGAAATAAAAAGAACAAATGACAGTAAGGCAAGCTCGGTGGCACATCACCGTGGTACGAAAACAGGGTATTGGGCTGATGTGCTGCTGCGTAACGGGGTTCTTGCGCCCTAAACGCGGAAGAAGAAGCTGAGCGCGACGATCAGACACTCACAGTTCATCGTCCTCCAGTCGGTCACCAATCTCCTTGGCCACTCTTCTGAGGTTCCGTAGACTGATCTTACCCGTGTTATCGTCGTCGAATAGCTGGAATGCACGACGGATCTCTTCCATCGGATCTCGCGCAAGGATTCGCTCGCTCACTGGAACCCGCCGTGAGTAACGGTACCAACAAAACGTAGCGAAAAAAAGGCAAAAAGGGGACCATGCAGTCATTATCACCAGATCTCGAAGCGGGCACATGCGTTTCCCTTCGCCGGCGCAGGGACGCGCGCATCGGGTACGCGCCGCGTCGCCGCGTTCCAAAGTCGACAGCAGACGTGACTCAACTGATTTTCGCGAAATCTTCAAACTCCATGAGACCGTGACCGCTCTTGTCGTGGTCTCTGAGTATCTTGAGCACCTCTGCCTTCTTCATGTCGAAACCAAGCGCGCGCATCGCGACTTTGAGCTCGTGGTAATCCAAGGAACCGTCCTTGTCTGTGTCGAAGAGCTCAAAAGCTTCTTTTATTTCTTGTTTTTGTTCATCTGTGAGTTCTGGACGCGCATGTGTCCGTCGTTTGGCTTTCTGTGCGGAGGTGGAGTACATCGTCGACGGCGTGTTGCGCGTTGGCGACGAGAGAACAAGAGGGTATGAGTCACGTGCACGCGCACACAACTCAGATAATCAGTCCAGTCCACCTTTTTTTTTTCGCGACGGTCACCATCACCAATGGCCTACTGCTCGCCCTGCGATCGCGAGTTCAAGCACTGGGAAGCGTATCGTCAACACATGATGAACGCTTCCTATCACTTTTATTGTGACGACTGCAACAGGAACTTTCAATCTCAGGAAGGTCTCAGACAGCACTATATCCAGAGTCGCAAGCACTTCTTCTGTCGTCAATGTGACAATCACTTTGACGACGATGAGGAGCTGTTGGAACACTACTTGGAGGACCATTCGTACTGCCAGGATTGCAATCAGCTCTTCCAGAATGACCTGGGTCTACATGAACACAATCGTCAGTGCCATCACTATTGCGCCGAGTGTCGGCGTACGTTCCGCTCTGAGAATAACCTGCGTTCGGTCGGTGCCTTTCTCTTGACTGTCTCAATGACTGATTCACTCGCGTCATCTCAGCACATGAACTCGAGCGTGCATCGTCCCAAGAACGTGCCGTGCGCATTCAAGCACCTCGGTTGCACCAAGACGTTTGTCAGCACGTCTGCGATGATTCTTCATCTCGAGACTGGGACATGCACGTCCGGTGCGACCCGTCGCATGATCGACTCGTTCGTCCGACAGAAAGACCGTGGCAACACTATCACGGTACCACAGCGACTCCTTACGGATGGTGGGGTCACCAGGGAATTTATTGCCACAGAGAGATCGTGGAATGGACGCGCGTACGAGTGTGTGCTCTGCCACAATCCTTTTCGAACACTCGACGATCTCAACCGTCACCTGGCGAGTCCGCGTCATCAAGAGAGGATATATCGCTGTCCCCATACGAGCTGTGGAATGACTTTTCGGACGCTCAGTGGTTTGTGTCAGCATGTTGAGAGCGAGAGTTGTGGGGTGTTGAGATTCAAGGCGTTGCGCGACGGGATGGAGCGTTTGTTTGGGGGGATGAAACAATTGACTATCCAAGGTGAGCCTTGAACGGTCACACACGTCAACGTGGCTCTGAATATGAACGAACAAGGTTAGGTATATGTTGAAAGTCCGTGATGCCGTTGGTTGTTTGGTGGCGCCCATCTTACTTGTACTCAAATGGCGGCGGCCGTTCATATTTCTTGTGCATCGTGGCAGAGAATAATTTTGTATGACTTAGTAGTTTTGACAAGTGCGCCACTGTGATGAACCCGTTTAACTTGTTCTTCTTCCTCCTCCTCCTTCACGCAGTCGCCGCCAACACGGAAATTATCTACTTCTCGCCCTCTCGAGACCGTGTTCAGCCCGGAAATTGGTCCCATCTCATCCCGGCCCTTTCCTCTCGCAATGACCGCCCATTCTCGTTTCAGCCTGCGCCGTGCCAACACCTCGACCATCCATCGCTCTCGTGCCCACACCAACTCTGGGTCCTCCTCGACCTCGACAACCAACACTGGGCCAACTACGCCACATTCTCCCTCCGCTTATCTTGGCCGGCGTCTGTAAGTCTTGTCTAGCCGTGCCCTCAAAGCCCCTGATGCCAACCCTCTCACACACAGATCCCTACGGACGTGACGATCGCGCTCTACACCGTACAAGACCTCCTCCAACGCTACCCAGACCTCCCGCCTCCCCCGCCCACGTCCACGCCCACGCGCGCCCGGTACGCACACATCAGCGCCACACCCACAGGCATCGTCCCACCCGACTCGTCCCCACCGGCCCCCACCCCCCTCGTCTTCTTCCTCGTCCTCGAGCCCGCCTACCTGGGTATACTCCCCGCGACGCTCCTCCCCACCCTCGGCGCGCTCGCGCTCGTCTCGCTCGTGGCGTCCGTGCTTGCGCCGTGTGTCGTGGCCTATCTCGCGCCGTATGCACAGCAGGCGAGGGCGGATGCAGAGGGTGACGTGGTCGTGCGCGTGCGCAAGGATGCGTGAGCGTCGAGTCCCCCCGATTGTGTGGTCGACATGCTGTTGGCGCATGGTGAGGGCACCCCTCGCCGTGTGTGGGCCCCACCATCACACGTTTGTCCCCCATTGAGAGGTGGCACGCGCAGCAAGGGGAGGGGGGGGAAGTTTTCGCACATAACATGTTCTCCTGGCTAGTATATTGATTGCAATGTATAAACGCGATTCATCGAACCGGGTCAATCCATCTCGCGAGCCATCTCAATCCGTGCATTTCATTTATTTCATCTATCCATTTCTTTACCCTCTAGATTTCAATAAAGATCGTCTCCACACGCGTTCCCATCCGTCCACTTCACTTTGGCGAGAGGAACCTTGTCTTCAGGCGACGCGCTCGAGTTCCACTAAATGAACGGCTGCGAGCCAAGCGAGGATAACCTCCACCCGAGGCCCGTGTAACGGTATATTGATATTTAGCGGCTTCTTCTTGTTGCTATGCATCTCCTTCTCCGCCGCTGCTTGCGACACGCGTTCTCGCTGTCTCGCAGCGACAGGGCGAAGCAAGATCCGAGCGCAGTTGAGAGCCTCGACATGATCCACGCGCGCGTGTCTAGACGCGTCGGTCGGGATGGCAGTATCAGACCTCAACCCCGACGTCGACGTTGACGCGCACGCTGTGCCACACGTATCAAGCGTCTCGGCCGACGAACAAGGCACGACCTCGAGCAGAGACCTCAAGGTGGACTCGGGGGCCGCGTCTATCATGAGTCTGCCCGCGACAGACCCCGCACGGACCGCGGAGTGGGGCTGGATACCGGTCTTCCAGCCCGATGCAAGACGCTCGAGCACCTCGACGAACTCGGCCTGTGCCATCGACCTTGCGGGGAGGAAGACGGGGTATCCCTCGAGCCCGTCAACCAGGACGGCCGTGCGTGCGAATGTCGTCAGGAGAATCGGCAGGTCCGCAAGCATGAGCTGGCAGAGCAGGATGGTAAAATAAGACTCGACAAGAAGGGGATGGTAAGTCGTAAACGTGGGCGGGAGACCAGACTCGGTACCAGAAAGGCTGGTCGGCCCGTTGCTGTGGCTCCCGTGACGTGCCACCTCGGAAAGTAGAAACGCCATCTCGACTTTCTGGGCAAGGTTCGGGTGGGCATGCGCGCCTGCGATGGATGACGGCCCTTCAAGTGTGTCAAAGTGTGCGAGAAAGCGTTCGTGATCCCGGATACACTTGCGTAAATAGCCATAAATGTCCTCGCGGAAATGCGCCTCAGCCAACACACTCCGATAAGCACACGCCTTGGGACCATCACTTCGACCCAAAGGACCGTCCGGGTTCCCAATTTCGACACCGCCATAACGGCCGTTGACGAGACAGGACAAGCGCAGCTCGGTACCGTCACAGATGAAGCTCGCTTTACTTATGCCTTCGAGTTTCAAAATCGCAAACTCGATTAGATACAGCGCGTGCTGCAGATAGGTCGCGCCTCTCAGGAACAACAGCTGTGGTTCGATGGGATCTGGTGCGTCAGGCGAAATAGATGGGTGTATAAAGGGCAGTTCGCCGTCTGGGCCTTCGGCAGTGGAAGCTTCCGCAGGGTCGCTTGTACCGTTGGGCGGTGCTTGACCGTTGGTCTTGTTGGAACCCCTTTTTTTCTTGGAGCACTTTCCCCGCAATTCGGATGGCGATGTGATGGTACGGTGTACTGATCGGCCCTTACGGGCGGTGCGGGCCTCCTTGAGGGCATGGGTGAAATCCTTGATAGCCAGGGTGTACTCATCGCGGAAACAATGCACGATGCCCCGTGTGCGATAATACTCGAGCCGCTGCGGATTGGCAGCAATCAGTTCGTCCAGTACCTGGGTCGTCGTCGATTCGGCCAATTGTCTGTTTGCGCTGTTGCGACAGTCAAGGGAGGGTCACCGGAGGATGATGTACGCACCGAGAGGGGATCTTTTCGTGAAAAAAGTGAACGTACTTTGCGTCAGCGTCGTTCGGATCTGAGGCCATGTGGTAGGATCGGGAAAGGGCGGTGGCAGAGAGACGTACCGTGTCTGAGGACTCTTTCAGCAATGTCATCGAACACGTTCCCACCCTGCATGATCATGACACTGCTTGCAATCTCGTCGGCTTTATAAGCTGCTGCGAGCTTCTGTACGGCGAGAGCACGCAGCCGGTGTACGCGCATGGCACTCATGGCCACGTTTCGACCGCCGCCGAGGTTGTTCGATAGGTCGAGGCCGATGCTCTGAGCTGAAGGCCATGTTGCATTTGACGCCCCGCGTATGGATCCGAGTGCTGCAGAGGAGAGACCGGAGGATGCACGTACGGATAGCTCGGCTGCCTCGTCGATGAGACGGCGGATGGTGGCTATGTTCCGGAACACACCCGGATCGATGGGTGGTGGTGTTGGTTTGCCTGATATGGGCCAGAGAAGCGGAGCGGATGGGTTGGTGTATGAGGTGAGACTGCGACGGGGTGAGTTGGGGAGAGCATCGACACCGCACGGACGGGGCAGCGCACGGGCGTGGAGGGCGGCGAGATGCGAATGCGCGTTCCGAGATGGATGGGAAGAAATTTTTGTGTGCGGGAGAGACGAGGGGTCGAGGTTGAGGACGAGGAGGGACTCGAGGAGTTCGAGGGGAAGTTGCAGCCAGGGACCCTGTTGAGATATGACAGGAAAAAAGAGATGGAAAGAAGAAAAAGACGGACGTGGTATGAGCTGATGTATTTCCAGTGCTTGTTTCTGCTAATGCACAGCACCGGTGTACGCTCTGGGTCGGGCGTGGGGTCAACCGAGGGTGTCTTGTTCGTCTTTTTTTTCTTCTTCCGCTTCGGTTTCGGGTCGGTGGGTGATTCTGTGCAAACGTCGTGCACAGTCTCGGTCGGCGACGGTGGCAACGACGAGTCCTGTGGGGCAAGTACGTCTGGGACGGTCATGGTCGTGTCAATGGTGTGCACTCAGGTTACCATGGCAGATTAGATGTCGGTACGACGTCGGCGTCAGGACCGGTCAAGCGTTCGGAATATTAACTACGATAAGAACTCGAACCGCGGTCTATAAAAGACCAGCCAAATTTCCCATCCTCCTCCTCCTCGTCTTTGCCATGTCCCCAGCCGTGTTGTTGCCATCGCCAACGGCCTTTTCCTTCTCAAAGCCTCTCCCGGCTATTCACCCGCTCGACCCTCTCTCTGCAGATGAGGTCCGATTTTCCGATTCGTTTTCCCTCTCCGCATGCCATAACTCCATTTCTGTCTAGATTAATGCAGTCACGCTCGCCATTAGGCACTATACTTCTGCAAACACGCCTATCAAGGCCGTCCGTTTCATTACTTGCTGTCTTCTTCCGCCTCCGAAGAACCACGTTCTCGCCGCGCTCGCTATCCCTCTTAGCCCCGGTGTCAGACCCGGACGCCCCGTCGACATCACCAGGAAAGCCGAGTCGGATGTAAGTGCCATCGCTCCCCTTTCATCCACATCCTCCTCATCCACATCCCCAGTTCATCGATGTCATAAACGGGTATGTCCCCTCTCCATCGCTCTCCATCGCTCATTCCCCTCCAGCGGTTGCTACAACGCCATCCTCGCCCTCAAAGGTCGTGAGTGGGAAGTCCAGTCCATCGATCCCCTCCCAGAGGGTTCAGAACCTCAGATCACCGTCGAGGAGCTCACCTTATGCGAGATCGTCGTTCGCAACGACCCCAAGGTTCAAGCACTCGCCAAACAGATCGGTAAGTGCCCATCGGACCCCCATCACCCACCATTCACCGTCCACCACAGGCGTTGAGCCGGATCAGATCTTTGCAGACGGTTGGGCCATAGGTTATGATGACCGATTCCCAAAACATCAGCGCCTTCAACAAGCGATCCTCTTCGCCCGCTTCTCAGAGCACGACAATCTCTATGCACACCCGCTTGTCAATTTCTGTCACTAAGTTCCCCTCTTCGTGTCATGTTTAACCCTTATTTTAGGATTTTATCCCGATCATTGACTCGGTTGCAGAAAAAGTCGTCCACATTGATTTTCCCCCCGGATACAGGCACTCCGCAAAGGGTTCACAAGAGCTCTCTGTCGAAACCACAGAGGCACCCCCCCTGTCCGACGAGTCCTTTGCCAAATCGAATCGTGCGCGGGTTCCTCCCCCACTCACTTCATTCGATTTCCTTCCCGACTTGATGGAGGAGACCGACCCAACCTACAGAGAACGCGATGATCTCAAACCATTGCACGTCTTACAGCCAGAGGGCGTGTCATTCAAGATGACCGGACACACACTAGAGTGGCAGAAATGGAAAATGCACATTGGTGAGCCACCCCTTCGTCATTCAGGGCTTGAGCGGTCTAATACGCCAATAGCGTTCAGCCACAGAGAGGGTGTTGCGATATCCACAATCACTTACAATGACAACGGAGAGATTCGACCCATCTTTTATCGCCTTAGCCTTGCGGAAATGGTAGTGCCGTATGGTGCACCCGAATTCCCTCATTCCAGGAAATTCGCATTTGACACGTAGGTCGTCAAGTCAGTCAACATTGAACATCGTCTCATTAGCTAGTGGCGAATATGGCATGGGCACCATGGCCAACGACCTCTCCCTCGGATGCGATTGCTTGGGAAAGATACACTATCTGGTACGTTGACCATGGGAATTACCCACCACAATTGCTGAGACCTTGACAGCCTGGCGCATTTGTTACCCACACAGGAACGGCATCTGTCATAAAGAATGCCATCTGTATTCACGAAGAGGATGCTGGTGTCCTCTGGAAGCATACTGATTACCGTCCAGGAGGCCGTTCGCACACCGTCAGAAGTAGACGGCTCGTTATCAGCATGGTTTGCACTCTTGCCAACTATGGTCAGATCATGCTCTTATGTTGTACGCCGTCGCCAACGTTTTCCCCACAGAATACATTTGGAACTACTATTTTTACCAAGATGGCACCATTGAGTTCGAGATCCGTCTTACTGGAATTTTGCAGGTTTATCTTGCTGGCCCTAACGAACCAAGTCCACATGGGACTGTCGTCGCACCGGGTGTCAACGCACATTACCATCAGCACATCTTCTCTGTTCGCGTGGATCCGATGCTCGACGGGATCCACAATTCTGTCATCGAATCAGATATTGTTTCTCTCGACGCGCCGACGGGGTCGAAGGAAAACTTTGCCGGAAATGGCTTCCTCGTCAGGGAACATGTTCTTAAGGACCAAGTCGAAGACGGTGCACGCGATTTCGACTGGGGTGCTGAACGCCGATGGAAGATTGCGAATCTGAACAGAACGCATTACGCCTCCGGGAAACCGTCGTCGTATCAGATTGCGATGAAAGGTGGTTCGCTTCCTCTTTTGGCAAAGAGCGATTCCTGGGTTGCGCGCCGTGCGTCGTTTGCGCACAAGGCGCTCTGGGTCGTCAAGGATGTCGAGGGGCCCAGGGGCGGAAGGATGTGGCCGAGTGGAAAGTATGTTCCCCAGACTCGGGGGGAGCCCAAGGATTCTGTCGGCAGGTGGGTCAGTGAAGGACAAGGAAGCATCGACAACGAAGACATCGTCCTCTACCTTACCGTCGGTGTGTGCACTTTATCTCGTCTTCGCGTGTGACTCACCCCAGACGATCGAAGGTACGACACACATCCCGCGCCCAGAGGACTGGCCAGTGTCAGTGTTCAATTTACGACCATATACGCACGCTGACCTTGTTGGCTTTCGCAGGATGCCCGTGGAACATGTTAGCCTCCTCTTCAAGCCGAGCAACTTCTTCACCAAGAACCCGAGCATGGACGTTCCGGGTACCAAGGACGTGCATAGCGCACCTGCGTTTGTCAACGGACACCACCGTAACGGTGTGAATGGTGCGAATGGCGTGAATGGATTCGCGACCTGCCAGTGCGGGCATTGAAGCGCTCAGAATTTTGTGTAAAGTAGTGTATAAGCAATCTGTAGGTTCCAGAATGGATGGAATTAGTATGCTGAACGAATGCCATGCGTGATGTCGTCCGCATCCTGCGAACCACCCAACACACGTCCATCCTCCTCACCTGCACCCGTCCCAATACCCGCACTGGCTCGTAGCGTCGGTCGAACGCCCAAGCACGCACACAGCACCTTGTACCGAGACCGAATCTGGCGCTGCAACCTCGGGAAATCCATCTCGTCCTCGTCCTCCGAAACGGATACGGGCAACGTCGCAGACGGATTCACGGTTGGGAATCGGCGGATAAGATCGAGAATATGGTGGACATGGTGTACGACGCGTCTAAGGAGCATGTGTGAGCTGAACCCGCCGGGACGGTGTCGATGGGTGATTTGACAACAGCACCTGGACCGGTCACGGTCGCGTGGGTCTTGGACGGACATGTCGGCGTAGATGGCGCCCCACGTCGATGCGAAGCCCTGGTAGAAGCCGATCTCTTCCCAGATTTCAAAGCCTTTGAGGCGACCGAGGGCGCGGCCTTGGATGAGGCCGTGAATGCGACCGAGGGCAAAGCCGTCTGTGTATCCGGCATCGTAGTATCTAGGATGATCGAGTGAGCGAGTCGGGGGGAGGGCGAGAAGGAGATAGCGGACGTCTGTTCGAGATGGACGAGCGATTCGAGGTCTGTGTTATCAGCTGCCATCTTGGCGTGGTCGTAGTTCTCTTATCTTAGGTAAGTCATATTGCCATTTAACAACTGAGGTTTCTCTCTTCCCACTTGTTTGTCAAGCTTCTATGTTTCGGCTCTGCCCATCTGCTTAGTGCTATCCATCCTTTGTCAGAGACTCGGGAAGTCCATGATGCGCTTGTCCAATAACAGCACTGATAAGATCAATCTTCTGCCCGACCTCCAAATGTTGGTAGGCATCTTCGAGTGTCGAAATCTTCTGCAAGTGTTCTCGGACCTGCACGTACAGATCTCCTCTTGCAGATGATTCTCTTCTAGCTCTTTATTCAACTCCCCGAGGTCCTCGAAGTCCTTGATGGTGATACGCATCTTTCCAATCTTTTCTCCAAGAATAAGGTTCCACTCTGTGAGCTGAACCAGCATTTCTTTCGCTCCTAGTGCATCATCCAACCGGGCTTTCAAGTTATCAATTTGTGTCTCAGCATCGCAGAGCTTGATAAGAGATGTTTCGTACAGTCAGATTGCCTCGCCTCGGCTCTGTCATAACGATCTGGTCACCGGACTAAGAGTCTTGTTGGAAGTCACTCGGACGGCACAGTGACGATCACGTAGCCAAGCGCGGCTACTGCTACATCCTGACACTGTCCAAACTTCCAAGCAAACAAGGTGACGTGATTAATGTCGTGAATCGAGGCCAGCAAAGGATAGAACGCTTACATGAAGTACTTGTTCTTCTTTGAGGACCGAACAGGATTCATTAAAACTCCATAATAAGCATCTATCAAAGTTCAGCCTAACATTTATTATTGAACTAATCATCGCATTTGCCGTGAACTTTATGCGCAATAAAAGTGGGTCTTTTTACAGTGCTTATGGCACCCCATCTTCCCTGTATACTACTCCGACAAACTTTCATCCTTCGTTCAGTCATCATGGATTTTAACACTCTTTTTCTCAAGCAGTTCGCCGCTCTTTTCTGGAAAAATTGGATCGTTCTTTCCAAGCACAAATTCGTATGTACGCTCTATCTGTCTCTTGACGTCTCTAAGGGTTTATACAGCTCAACGTGCTGCGTTGTGTCCTTTTACCAATCAGTTATGGAGGTATATCCGCTCAATTTCGCCTCTGGGATTACCCTATTGAATTTCCCGCAGTCTTTCTGGCCTTTGCAAAGTACTTCCTTAAAAACCCCGGCTCCGTGTGTCTGGTCTCTTTGAACGGTTCGTTTATTGATCGTGTCACAGTATGGCTTAGGAACTGCCGTTCCAATCCACGACCTCACCGCACAATTCGATGGATCCCTAGCTCTGATCTGGGCAGATGCTACCAATGGCACCGGAAGTCCTTCTGCAAGCTCCATCATGAATTATATAACCAGAGGGTTTAGTGAAGATCAGCTTAGCGCAGTCGAACGGGTTGACAGCCCCAATGACATCCCTTCCAATTGTCCACAGAATTTCGAATTCTTCTCAGAGTGTTTTGCTGGCGTTGCGTTCGACTACATACCCGTGTCTCCTACGGATACCATCCCTATCAATTATACAATAAGCGGCGAATATAGTCTTGCGCACGTCAATGATTATACTCACTCAAGCGGCTTTGAAACTCGGATTCTACCGCTCCAATTGGCCATAGATGAGGTATTGATGAGCCGCCCGTAATGAGTTTTGGTGCTGAGCTTATCGTTGTAGGCATTCATTGCTCTCAGAACAGGCCAGTCAATCCCGACGCCACTAGAATGGCCATATGCTGAAGAGACCAACCAGGAACAAACGATGTACTATAGGCTGAGTCAGTATTTATGTCTCAGTCCGCTGGATTTCCCGTTTATCATTTTCGTTCTAGGCTACGTCAGAGGGATCAGAAATTTGATTGTTCTTGCGTTGTACGTATGTATTATGTGCACATTCGAATAGCGCTTATTTGTTCGCAAGGTTTGTCTGCTACATTGGCGTTGCTTATCAGCTATCCGGAGCGTTCACCGTAGAACGCGCTAATTTGTTGGCCGGTCACATGAAAGCGATGGGACTCTTTGACTCGGCTCGTATAGCGTGCGCCTGTCTTCTTCAACGATTGTTCTTC
>JBBPKO010000637.1:0-11163 GCA_038089295.1 Xerocomus amazonicus
GCTGAAGGGAGCATTTGTATCATACAGGCAAGGATCCAGACATTGGACCTCCTGTTTTCCCTCAGATTTGGTGACATCATTAACACTCTACCCTATGAATCAGTAGCTTCAGTGTTTTGCCCCCTCTTGAATACCCTTCCCCCACTGGCTCTCACAATATATCTCACCGGGAAAGATGACCCCATTCTCCCTTGTCCAGAGGCTACCAATCTATCTCCCCCTCCTCTACCATATCGACCTCCCACTGACACTCCTCCAATGTCTCTCCCATCCGACACTTCCCCTTCTTCTCTCCCTCTCATGCCACCCCTCCTGCCAGACACCCATCAAACACCCTCTCCACCTTCTCATCATTGACGATGAATGACAATCATGTCCTCATTTGGGCTGCCAATCTTGCCCATTTGCCAATGAACTTTTCTACAGCAGAGGGGAACATGAGCAGATCCTATTGATGTAGATGCTCTGGAAATGTGGACAAGTCACTGTGGTCACTGTGGAGAATATGACACCCATTTGGGAATCCATTGTCAAGACTATATCTGCCCCATATGTCAATGTTGCACTTCTGGACATTCTCATGAGAATTGTCCAGCTGGTATTTGTTCCATATATGGACATACCCATGGATGAGCCCCCTGTCCAGACAATACTCTCAAAGAGGATGACAACTTGTATGAACTAGCTCCTCTCTCTAAAGAAGCACATGATGAATGTGACAAAGCTTGGATAATGAAGCATTGAAGAAGAGCAAGGGAGATGAGGGAATTTAAGGTAATTCAGCTAGTGGCTGAATGCTAAAGTGGGACCTTTTGTTATGAACTTATGCTATCTGACCTTTTATCTGATATCCATCTATCTTCTTATGGACACAATTCTCCTTCTAGGCAGAGATCTTTATCTTGCCTCATTTTCCTTATCTGATCCCCAACTGATTACTATCACCCCAACCTCCTAGTAGATCATTATCTTCTCCACTGATCTTGTTGATAGCGCTTAGTCAGGGTGGTCTGTGCACCTTTGGGAGTAGTATAAGTACTTAGTGCATGTCTCTCTTAGCTCCAAGCTAGTTCTACATAATTCTATGTTGATCTAGTCTTATTCTCACTACAAGATCCCTCTTTCACCTTGAGTATAGTATCTTTTTGACTTTCATCTTAAAGGTACTTTAAAGCATAACACAAAGAATACAAAATTTAGAGCAGTAGAGAGAGGCTCTTGAATCTGCCCTCTTATAGACCAATATATTATTAGAGAAAGCAAGTAAATGTGCCCAACAAGCTGACCAGCAAACATGGGAAATGCTTGGCTTGGCAACATGGGTGCAAAACATGGCAACACTCTCACTTGGTGGGGCTAATATGAAAGTGGAAATATTCCTCAATCTGAAGACATATGATGGGTCTCTAGATAGATTTGAAGAGTGGTGGATGAAACTGAAGGCCTGGATGGATTGCAATCCAAGGTAGTTCACCATAAAAGACTCAGACAGGGACAAAGTACCTCACAGACTTAACCAAGCATATGCAATGCTTGCTCGAATCAAGGGATCTAAAGGATCTTATTTTGCCAAGATGGAATTACATAAGCTGGAAGATGGAACCAGCAAACTCAATGATTGGGACTTTCTCCAAAGTGAAATTGAAGGTTTATTCAGGCCTCAACTACAGACAGACTGAGTCAAAAATGAAATAACTAAGTTTAAACAAGGGAAACTACCCTACATGACCTTCATCTCACAATGGAGGAAACTCTACCATCAGTCCAGCATAGATAACATGCACAGGGTATACCTCCTCGAAAATGCCATCACTCTAGAAATATGCTTAGAATTGTTCAAGGATCGCTACACCAAATCAGTTGATGGGACTGACAGCTATCAAAGAAATCGGTAAACAATTTGAGGCTTACTGAATGTTTGGCAAAGAGATGCCAGGACCTTCCAATTATGGGTCTAATAAATACAAGAAAGAAAATGGCATGACCAGAGCAGATGATATAATGGATATCGATGCTATCAATACTAAGAAATCTGGTTGCTTTAATTGCAGTGGACAAGGACATTTCTCATGGGACTGCAAACACCTGAAAGTGGAATGCCTGGAATGTCGATTTCTGGGCAACCAGTACAAGGATAGCTGCTTACATAAGAAAAGAGACACACAAGTAGTACAATCAGATCTAAGTGAGAAGGATGATCAGACTAGAACAGAAATGCTTGGTAGAGAAAAGATGCTCTGAGACCTATTTACTACTGTTTGAGGAATGAACTTCAAACAGATGAAGGCATACTTCTATGACATGAAGGAGACTGACAACAAGAAGGGAAAAGGGCAAGCAGATTGAATGAACAGAGTGTTTGGTCTGCCAGTAGATATGATCAGCTATTAGTAGATAATCTCGAAGACAATGGAACAGATGTATCTACTGCTATGGAATGTCAGGGAATGCTCCCAGATGATCTAGGGTATGACCTAAATAATGACTCATTATCTAAACCCTCTTCTAAAGCCAATCTGACTCAGAATTCTGAACATAGATGAACTCGATGAATTAATACTGAGTACAAGATATTACTAGATATACAGATTGCCCCTCAAGGAAAAAGGGACTTCACTCCCACATGTGTGCTACTAGATAGCAGTGCAAATGTTATTTTTATTGATAAACAATGGGCTGAAGCCTGTAAACTACCCCTATAAGTACTTGAATGACCTATACTGGTGTACAATGTTGATGGATCAAAGAACTCTGCTGGTAATATTACACACTGTATAGACTTAATAATCAATTACTGAAGTTACCATGAAAGGATTATGGTGGAAGTAACTGATTTAGGAAAGAATGAAGTCATATTAGGTTATACCTGACTAAGGTAGTACAACCTGGATATCAACTGGGAAACAGGAACCGTAGATATGACTAGATGCCCCAATACATGCTATGCACTTCAAGATAAGTCCGTATTCATGCAATACACCAAAAATGAAGAAGTAAACAGTACCTAGAGTGCATATGATCTAAGGAAAAGCCTTGAGCAACCAGATCTGGTTGAAAAGAAGCCAGAAGAGCTGGTGTTGAAAGCTTTCCACCAGTATCTAAAGGTGTTCTCAAAGTAGGAATCTGAGTGCATGCCACTCTGGAAACCATGGGATCATGCAATTGACCTCAAGGACTTGTTCAAAGTAAAGAAAGGCAGATTAATACCTCTCTCACCTAAAGAGCAAGAGGAGGTATCTGCATTTATAGATGACCAACTATCTAAGGGGTACATACAACCATCTAAGTTGCTAATGACATTGCCAGTCTTCTTTGTGTCAAAAAAGGATGGCTAGAAAAGGATGGTACAAGACTACAGATACCTAAACAAGCATACAGTACAAAATAACTATCTACTCCCTTTAATTTCTCAATTAGTTGACAAGCTAAAAAAGGCAAGACTATTTACTAAGATGGATCTCTGATGGGGTTACAACAATGTCTGAATTAAGGAAGGTGACAAATGGAAAGCTGCCTTTGTATGTCACAAAGGATTATTCAAGCTGCTGGTGATGTTCTTTGGACTGTGTAACTGTTATGCTTGGCCTGGATAGGGATGAGTGTAGCCCTTGAAGTGGTTCTAGATCATTGGCCTCCAAGTGGAAGGTATCTGCCTCACAAAGTGGAGGACTTAGTCATAGTTTTGGGAGTCTGATGAAGCATAGTTGTCCAGTCACTCTGTGGAACAAAGGCTGGAGAAACCAATGGATAGATCGACTGAGTATCAAAATATACAAGGGAGATCTAGCTTGAAGGTTACTCAGTACAATACACTAATCTAAATAGGTATCCGGATGGCACACAGACCAAGCTGTGTCTACTGCAGAGAGAGTCACTATGAATCAGAAGGAGTCATAGTTAATCATATCATAACAACCATTGGATCGAGGGGGATAAAGGGGACACGAGGTCTTTGAGAAGTAAGACCTAGAAAGGGAATAGCATCCGATCAAAGAGAAAAAGAAACAAGATCATGGAAAGACTATCAGATGATCAGAAAAGGAAGAATCATGGAAAGATCGAGACATAGTAAAGAAGAAAGGAGACAAAACCTAACATTACCCCCTTAGTATGTAGAAAGTCATCGTACTTTCAATATAATTGAAAATGGTTATAGCCAGGGGATCCTGTTATGTTTGTATCTGCTTCTGCATCATATGGGTCTAGTTCATAGTCTAAGTCGTCATATTGATCTGCATAGTCTGTCGTTGGAGGGGTGATGTAGTTGATATACATCATGGTGACCGTAGTGGGGGGAAGGGGGGAGGCAGAGGAGAGAACAGAAGATCCAATCAATGTTGACGATTCGTTCGTCCAAGCTGGGACTCTCCATCCTGCATTGGCATGATCAGATGGGGTGGGACTAGGCTCTCGTGTATCCAGTTCGTCTACTTGTCATTGCATCTGGTCAATGCTCTGTTGAACAGCTTGGATAGTGTTCATGACGACTTCCATAGTTTCATGAATGGTAGAAAGCATACAGTCAGTCAAGGTATTGATCAATTGTTCTGGTGCAGGATGGTATGACCTTTTAGAAGATGAGAAGTTAGATCTGGATTGGCGACTATGATGAGATGAAGAAGAGGATGAAGGAGGAGAATGAGCAGGGGATTGTTTAGTGGTTGGACAAAATGTAGGTCCGTGTCCCAGAGCACGATGATGGCATCAGGGACAAATATACTTGGTATTATGAGGGCAAAGGGAAGGAAGATGTCCCGGTTTCTGACAATGACAGTGAGGGCAGGTATACTCCCTACAGTCTCTCTTCAAATGGCCTAGTCATTGACAAACAAAGCATGTGTCTCGATAACGAGGGTGATCCAGTCATAGTTGAGGATCTGTCTGAGCATGCAATTGTTCAGCTATCCTGGCTTGTTCTATTTGGTTCATGGTTTGCAAGAATGTGGCCTCCTCATTCAGGGTGAGAGGGGTGGAGTTGGCAGAAGGGGTAGAAGGGATAGAAGGAGGAATCAGGATTGGAGAAGGGGAAGGGGGAGCTGATTGCAAGGGTTCTCATTCATCCTGATGATCAGCTTGTAATCGTAGAGAGTGATCAATGTCAGTGATGAGTTCAGATAGGTTTAGTTGATGGAGCATGCCAATGATGTTTCATTAAAGGGCAGCTAATCTATTAGAGAGAGTGGCAAAGACAGCAGGAAGATCTTATGGGGAAATAGAGTCTTGTTTAAAGATATGAACTAAGGCATGGATGGCTACATATTGGTTATAAGCAGTGAGAAGTAGCTCCAAGGCTGAGTCGTCATCAAAATATGCATCTAGAGCAAGAGAGGGATGGGGATCTTCAAGATGAAAAACTAGAAATTCAAATGTGTCCTCTTCAAGAGAGACACAAAAGTCAGTGAACGGGGGTCGGATAATATTGTGGAGGTCATAGGTGTACTCAAAAGAGGCATTTGAGGAAGTCATTGTAGTTTGGGATGAGATGCTTTGGGGGAAAATGTCTTTGGGTGAGCTTTTTTATAAGCTTCAAGACTGGTCTTGGCATTTCTTAAGTTCCATTCCAGCTCCTAGGAGTCATCTTCTAGCAGATAGCCTTTTCATTGGATCAAGTAGGAGCAGTTATTAGGTGGTCCTCTATGTTTTAATATCCATTCAATTTCGAATTGTTCCTCCGAGGAGACAAGGTCAGGAGGGGGTTTCAGGAAGTTCTCTCCATACACACTGTTTTTGCAATAGGGTGATAAGAGAGAAGCATGAAACACAGGGTGAATTTTCCACATTTGTGGGAGTCAGAGTCTATAAGATAAGGGAGAATAGACCTGAGTGATAATGAAAGGTCCTTCTCGTTTGGGTGTGAATTTCAGGTTTTGTATGGAACATCATAAGTTCCATGCTTCTAACCATACCTTTTCTTCTTTCTAGAAAGATGTAAAGTTCTTTGTTGTTCAGTTCTTCATTACTTGCTATGCTAGTGCATGCACAGTAAGAGCTTCATCTTTAGCGAAGGTGAGAAGTCAAAGCTGTTCTTCAACTGCAGGTAGGTCAGAGTCAGAGATAACAGAGAGAAGGGAATGGGGTTCATAACCCATCATAAGAAAGAAGGGTGACTTGTTCGTGACGGAGTGAGGACGGTGATTGTGAGTGAATTCAGCAAAGGTAATATTCTCCACCCAGGAAGTTGGGTTAGCTCCACAGTAGATTCTTAGGTAAGTTTCTACTTCTTGGTTAACTTGTTTCATTTCTCCATCAGTCTGTGGGTGATATGTGGTGAATAGTGACAGATCATAATTCAGGATCTATCCCAACTCTTTTGCAAAAGCTGAGGCAAATTGTGGTCCTCTGTCTGAGATGATTTTGTCGTAGAGACCAAAGTGAGAGTACACTTTCTTGAAGAAAAGTGTAGCGATGTTCTCTGCAGTGGCCATTTTCTTAGTCGGACATAGAATTACCCCCTTAGTAAGGCCATGGTCAACCATGACCAAGAGGGAATCAAAGCTGTCGGAAAGAGGAAGGTCAGTGATGAGATCACAGGAAAGTTGTTGGAAAGGTCGAGAAGCAGAGGAGGGGATTAGAAGGAGGGGAGGAATAGTAGGATGGGTATTTAATTTGTTTTGCTGGCAAACAGCACACCCATCAACATAATTGTGGACAAAGACCGCAAGGCCTGGCCACTAAAATTTGAAGGCAACCATCTGGCGAGTTTTAAGAACACCAGGATGACTGGCAGTTGCATGGTCGTATGACCGAGCAACAACATCATGTCGAAGAGAGAGGTCATTGGGGACATAGACATGGTGTTGATAGGTTAACACACCCACATCATATTGCCAATCGGAAAGGTGTGAGCGAAAATGAGTAGGGACCTCCCTAGCAAGGGCATGAAGGGTGTCGAGAATTACTGGGTCAGAAGAGGAGAAATGGGCAATCTTGGAGAAAAGTTTGGTGTCGATAAGCAATACAAAAAGATCAGAAGGGAGAAAAGTAACATTTTCATTGTTGGTGGTATCAGCAGGGAGATGGTCAGGACAGCGAGAGAGAGTATCAGGTGCGGTGAGAGTTCAACCAGCAACATGGGTGAGCTGGAGATCATAATTGGCCAGATCAAGGAGCCAACAAGCTTGGCAACAGTTCAATTTCTGAGGCTGACAGAAATATGTTAAGTTTTTGTGGTCAGTAAAGACCTGGACAGAATGAGGGGATCCACGAAGGAAGTGTTTCCAGGTGGATAATGCACAGATGATTGCAAGGAGTTTGCGATCATAGACATCATAATTTCGTTTGGCAGAGGAAAAGGTCTGGGAAAGGTAACCACACGGATGCCAGGTGCCATTAATATTGGTCTGTAACAATACTCCTCCCAATGCATATAGTGAAGCATCAGTGGCAATGGTGAAGGGTCTTGAGTGGTTGGGGAGTTGGAGGACTGGTTGGGAGAGGAACTTGGTTTTCAGGGCAGAAAAGGCATTGTCACATCATGCCATCTAATCCCAAGGGTGATTTTTCTTGGTTAAATCTAAAAGTGGGTGAGCAGTATTGGAAAAGTGAGGGAGGAATTGGTAATAAAAGTTTGCGAAGCCGAGAAAGGATCACACATCTTGCATCCGCTTTAGCGTAGGCTAGTCTTGAATCCCAGCTAGTTTCACTGGATCCATGGCAAGTTTGCCATTCTTGATGATCATCCTGAGGTATTCGACCTCCGGGACATTGAATTTACATTTCTCTAGTTTCAAATAGAGATCCAGTTCTTTCATTCATTGGAGGACATGCTTAGTCCTTTGTTCGTGTTCTTCTGGGGAGGTGGAGAAAATGAGGAGGTCATCCATGTAAATGATCAACCATCCTTCCGCAATCATATCTCGGAAAGAGTCATTCATGAATTGCTGAAATGTAGTGGGGGGATTGGAAAGACCGAAGAACATCACAGTCAGTTCAAAGAGTCCTTGATGAGTGATAAAGGCTGCTTTCCACTAGTCGTCCTCCTTGATTTGTACATTGTTGTACCCCCATTGTACATCGAACTTTGTGAAATGAGACACTCCTTTCAGCTTAGAAATAAGATCTGAAATAAGAGGAAGGGGATAGGCATCTCAGATAGTATATTCATTAACATAACGGTAATCTTGGCAAGGTCAAAGACCTCTGTCCTTCTTTTTAATGAAGAAGAAGGGGGAGACTTGGGGGGATTTTGATGGACGAATCTTTCCAGTTTGAAGATGTTCATTAATGAAGTCATCAGCTGCTTTCTGTTCATCTGGGGAGAGGGGATATATCTTGGAGATCTTCAGTAAGAAAGTCTCCTTCATGTTGAGTGTGTGGTCATAGGGTCTAGAGAGGGGAATGTGTTCAGTTGCTTCCTTGGAGAAGACAGAAGTGAATTCTTCATATTCTGGGGGCAAGGTGGTCTTTGGTTTGGCCTTTTCTGCAGCAATTGCTAGCTTGGAAGATTGGGTTATCTGAGCTACGATTCTGGAGATCTTTGGATTGATTACCATCCTTCCCTTCATTCAATGAAGGGTAGCAATAGTATAAAAGCCTAGTTGTCAGTCGACTAGCTGTTCTGGGGTGTCGTAATCCATGTATCGGTTTAGTCCATCAAGTTCTATATCATTGAGGACTACATGCTCTGAGGGAGGGGATTCCTTCTTCATCTTTCCTTTTGCTAAGTAGGAAGCTCGTGCTCTGACATGCTTGAGGTAAAGATCTAGAGATTTATCAAGAGACTCATCAATGATAATGGTCCCTTTCTTCCAGTCAATGACTGGGTTTGTTTGTTCTAACCATGGTGTGCCAAGGATTACATTTTCTTTTCCACAGTTCATGACATAGAAAAGTACTTTCTGTGTCTGTTCTCCTATCTTCATGTAGAGTGAAATGGAGAATCTGATGGTGGTATTGTGGGATTGATTAGCATTCCTAGCAATAATTGGTCGGGCTAATCGTTCTAGAGGGATCTGGTGTTTCTTGGTGAAATGATGGTCTATACAGGATATCTCTGCTCCTGAGTCTATAAGAGCAGAAGTTTTGATGGTTTTCAAAGTTTCTTGTGTTAAGACAAGTTGAATAGGTAATTTTAAAGATTTGGTTCATCGTTCCACTACTAGTAACAGGAGAGCAAGTGACTTTGAAAGTGGAGAGTACTGATGTCGAAGCAGTCCTCCCGTCTAAAAATCCTTTGGATTAAAGAGTTGGGTGGACAAAGAGCCCACCATTTCTTCTTCCATTCCATCTTTGGTCTCCTCTTTCTTTTCCATCTCTACCTTTCGTATCTCCTTTTCAAAGTGTTGTTTCCTGGTGGGACAATCTTTGGATATATGTCCTTGTGCATGACAGTTGAAACATAAGCCTCATCATCTATGTTCTTTGACTTGGCTTGTCATCAAGTGGTCTACATCCATAGCATTTGGGTCCTTCTGGGTAGAGGATGAAGTGGAACGATGAAAGGGGGGGGAATAAAGCATGGTCGAGCAGGAGTGTTGCTTCTCAATTCAATCTGCTAGCTCCCATTGGTTCTTGAAGTGATTGGCTTTATCGTACCATTCACTGATCTTGGTTGGGATGGTATCCATGGATTGGATTCGTCGCATCAAAAGGGGAGGAATTCCAGCAGCAAAATATGAGATTAAGACTGCTGAGTTGTCAGTTTCGTTTAGTTCAGCCTGGACTGTTTTCATCTTGAATTGATTGATATAATGTGCCAGGTCTTGATTTCTTCATGCATGATAGGTGGTAAGCCATCCTAGCGCTTGGTGTTTCATGTTGGAATGTTCAAAGTCTTTCTTGAACTTTGTAACAAAGTCAGAGAATTTTCCAAAGGTCGAGGCAGTTAAAGCCTGATTTTGAAAGACCATGGCCCGAGTCTTGGCTGGTCCTTTCTTCATAAAAGACAGCACAAAAGTGACTGACTTAACATCATCATAGATCTTCTTATTAACAAGAAGATAGGTTCTTATGCTGCTAAGCCAATCGGCTGCAGCATGGGGGCTACCATCATATTCCTCAGGGGTGTTAAGCCGAAGCTCAATGGGTCTGGTAGAGGAAGTCATTCCAGCTCGTCGAAAGGGAGGGGGAATACTAGAGAGAAGTGAAGGAGAGAGAGGAGTGGGGGTTCTGGGACAAGCGTTCGAAGGGATTGGCAACTGAGAAAGTTACTGGGTAAGAGTGGTAGTATCATTGTCAAGGGGGTCTAAGTTGAGGTCCTTGTCAGCGGAGTAAGCCTCGTCTTCAGTAGCTTCGTCTGGAGTATCTGGAGTGGGAGATCGTCTACCTCTGATGACAAGGTAGAGCACAGAGAGGGAGGGGGTGGTTGGGTTTACAATGGTGGAGGGAGGGGGGTGCACACAACTGTGGTGGCACTATCAAAGAAGAAGCTAGATCTTTTGTTATGCTTGGCCCGGGTAGGGATGAGCATAACCCTTGAAGTGGTTCTAGATCGTTGGCCTCTGAGTGGAAGGTATCCACCTCACAAAGTAGAGGACTTAGTCATAGTTCTGGGAGTCTGATGAAGCATAGTCGTCCAGTCACTCTATGGAACAAAAGCTGGAGAAACCAATGGATAGATCGACTGAGTATCAAAATATACAAGGGAGATCTAGCTTGAAGGTTACTCAGTACAATATGCTAATCTAAATAGGTATCTGGATGGCACATAGACCAAGCTGTGTCTACTGTGGAGAGAGTCACTATGAATCAGAAGGAGTCATAGTTAATCATATCATAACAACCATCAGATCGAGGGGGATAAAGAGGACACAAGGTCTTTGAGAAGTAAGACCTAGAAAGAGAATAGCGTCCGATTGAAGAGAAAAAGAAACAAGATCATGGAAAGACTATCGGATGATTGGAAAAGGAAGAATCATAGAAAGATCAAGATGTAGTAAAGAAGAAAGGAGATAAAACATAACACCTACCAATTGATAATTCTCCAATAAATCTACCCGACCTCTTCCTCTCCTTCCTACTCAGCCATTGGTGGTGTGCACTGCTACCACATCCCTGGACCAATATGTTTCCACTCTTATAGAAAAAGGGAATACCCTAGAAAACATCTGTATAATGTTGAAGATGTGTTACAATAAAGAATTAGCAGAAGAACACACTATAGCCAAAGTGGCAGTAGAGGATTTTTAACATTATACAGATGTTTTCTAGGGTATTCCGTTTTTC